>CAUHTR010008235.1:16193-59196 GCA_959609185.1 Schmidtea polychroa | reverse complement strand
AGTTGTTTAAATATTTGATAATAAAAACGGTGAGAATTTGAAATTTTAATAAATTTAATAATTTTTATTTCAACTTACATTCAAAATAAAAGTATTTTTGTGAAATATTTCCAACATGTAAAATAATTGTCAAATTAAATTCATGGATCAAATCCGACATGCATGATCTAATATATTATTTAAATTAATTAATCAATTTTGTTTAAATTTCGAAATTTAATTGGTTAATTTGATTTATTTCCCATAAAATATTCAGTTACTAATTAATATTTCTAATTTTATTACGATTTTATTAAGGAATTTATAATTTTTTATCTTAAGAAAGAGACAATTTATGGAAATTGGGGAAAGGAAAAATTTTAAAAAATATTTATCATGGAGGGGAGTTGAGTATAAATATTAAATCATTGAAATAAAGTTCTAGCTTTGGCTTCTTATAACGGGTGCGTTCGGATGCACAAAATACATTATGCCCTTTGAATAGTCACTAAGTTGCTGGGTTGGATTGCGAGTCAAGGTGGAGTCGAGTTTCTTAAATGGTACCGATGAGAGCTATATAAGCTCGAAATATCACTGTGTAAAGCAAAATTAAAATTTTAGTAAAATTAAAAATTAGAAGCAGTAAAAGAGACAAAGGCTTCGAGGATCTTTGTCAATATGACAGTAGTGATTTAGTCAGACTAAAGAGGAGTTGCAAAGTTTTCGAATCAAACTTTCAAATATTTATTCATTCTTTTACTTTTTACAGATCACAATAAGCAAAATGAAAAAAACTTTAAAATCTAAAAAATATTCCTACAAATAAATTATAATAGCGTTAAACAGTCAGTCAGTCAGTGATTAACGGAAATATATTATTTCAATATTTTATGTTACACAATATTTCGGTAGGATTAGAACTCTTTCTGTCTCTACCGGTTCTTTATTCAATAACACAAGCCAACAAATGACAATTTTTATTTTCACAACAAATACATAAGCTAGGAAATTGTTGACAACAAATTTCAATATAATTTCAAATGATAAAACGTTTGGTTAACTTTACCAATGATGAATTGTCATTTCTAACAGGTCATGGTTTAAAACTATTCAAAACTCGAAGTCTCGACATTTTATCAACAAATTACGCTCTTATTGTTGATCATAACAGGCAAGTTTCACTAAGTTTATCATGTTTTATATGTCATATCAATCGCTTTGGTTCAGTGAGCCTAGTTTCCAAAATAAGTGAGTTGGTTAATAAGTTAAATAAATTAAATTGTGAAAGAAAGGATAATGAGCCTAAATTTGTGTTGGTTTTGGCTTGCTTAGAAGGTTAGGCAAGCAGTTGGGAAATTCAAATTATAAGATTTTGTCAATTACGTAATATGTTTATCACTTAGTCTAAAATCCCGATTGAATTGTATTCTGATCTCGTTTATCAATTTACATACATTGGATGGACTTCCCGTCATCTCTGTATTCAAGTATTGATCAATATTAGAGACCAAAATAAAGGCTGTATGAGGAAAATCGGTATATCTGAATTTAAAATTTTATTAATATTTTTCTCTAATTATTGAGAACGTCTAATTTGTGAAGCTTTATTGATAAAGTCATTTGATTTGAAGAATTATGTGCCGAATGCTGTGAATACTTGTGTTTTAAATGTTTTTAAGTAGTTCATTCTAAGTTATATTAGATTATTAAATTAATATATATTTTAATATTTTAAAATTTACTCTCTCTCTCTTGGCCGAGTATGGCGATGGTTGGAGGAGAATCCATCATGATGTATCAAGAAAGGTGCGTGGTGCGGCGGCCTATACCATAGAAAGATGGGTGTGTGAGGGGTATTGGAGATATGCAAAAAGAAAGGTTCCCCTATAGTAAATGGGTTGTTGATCCGCTAGAAGGGATCAAGGAGGGGGGAAATGTTTCGACCAGTCAGAGGGGGATTGCCTCTGACTGGCAGTTCTTTGCATGCGTTTCTTCTAGCGCGTCTGTGTGCGCGGTCTGGTTAGACCGATTCTTGTTGGTGTGCGCACACAGACGCGAGCAATGGATTGATTTTTGTAAATAGGTAATTTATTACAATTGTAAATTTTTATGGATTGATTTTTGTAAATAGAAATTAGATTGGATTTTTGGAAATGTTGTTTTACCGGATTAATTGGATTTTTTTGGTAGATTTGTTTAAAATTGGTTTTAAATTGAAATCTGTGGAAATTATGAGGAATTTCATTCAAAGAATGGCGGTCGAAATAAATTTGCGATGTGATGTAGGTTGTGATCAGAAATTCTGTCTTACATCTTTTCGAAATATTAACTTTGTGAAAGGCGATCTCATTTATACTGGGTTCCAAGGAAAAGTTCCCGATAAATTAATTGTATCGATTGTCACGGAACTTTAACAGTTGTTGCCATCACTTTTCACGATTATGCATGGGATCGAGTCTTCTAAATTCACAGATAAGTTCGTCAATAAAAACAACGATATTGTATTATGTATTCGTAAGAAAATAATATTGAATCATTCTATGTCGGATTTTTCAAATCGATTTGTTTGCAAAACGGAAATCAGAAATTATTTAATTGAAGAATTATCCAACAGATTTTCTCAGTTGTCCGAATTAAAACATTTGGGTAAGTCGAAGTTTGAAATCGTGCTTCGACGGAAACTGCTACTGGATAAAATGGCATATGACGATAAAATGACTTGTGATACAATGTTTGTCTATGGCGGATATTAATCAATTCTATTCCCAATCGGCTGAGAGGTGACCATTAGGATGTTCAATGATGGCATTATCTGATAATCTTGAACTGGACAAAATGTTAATATTCAAAACTGATCGACGTGGCCCTGTAGAGGCGAACAATAAAATTGTTATTCTTTCGTTTGGACTTAATCAGTATATATATATATATATATATATATATATATATATATATATATATATATATATATATATATATATATATATATATATATATATATATATACTAGTGAATTGCAAGGCGCCTAAGGCGCCCGTTGACAAATCATAAAATAATTACGCTCGTAATAAATATTGTTGTAAAGAATGCCTAAAAGTAAATTCAAGTTATTTTTGATTGCGTCGATTAATTTAATTTATACTTACATAGAAAAATCGAATTAATTTTGCATTTTGCAAAATAAACTTAGAAAGCGCTTTTTCAAAACTCGTTATTCGTGTAAAAATTCTATGATAGTATTAGTGAGAGAGAATTTTTTTATAATATTGTTAGGATCAACCAATCAGCGAGCGTTATAGAATCAGTCAGTGAATCAGTCAGTGAATCAGTGATGAGCGTAATTATATAGAAGGATATTAAAAAAATATAATTGATAAATTTGTCCTATAATTTCTATAGTTATTCTATCCTTCCTGACAATGACAGGAAAACTGTCTAAATATATCATCATAAGAAGAATGTTTGAGTGGAGCATTCATTATAATGAACTAAATAGTTTGTAATTTTGCAGTTACATCTTATGGCACCGCTCCAGCAATTTAAAGTGGCTAAATTCGACATTAAAATTTTAAATGTTTAGTCAATTCCTCCTCCACATGTAAATATTTACATTGTTTCATTGCTCAGGTTTTGAATAAATTTTTCACATAAATTTTGATTTTTTTTTTGCATTTTTGAATTTTAATTAATCTTACATTTAACATTTATTTTTGTACTTATTTATACAACGTCAACAAATATTTAGAAATTTGAATTTCCCCTTTCTCCACCCATTTGATATTCATAAATACAAATCCTAGATTTACAAAAATAATAAATAATAAATTCCCATTAGAAATAATCCTATAAATCTCCTTTCAAAACAAAAATTCGAATCGTTTCTGTTTACAAAAAAAACTTTTTATTTATTAATCTCAATTATTATTTATTTAATTTTTATTTTATCTCTTACCATATTTATTCAATTTGATTTATTTCCCATTAATAATTTTCCCGCTTATTTTGTGGAATTACCGAATCTTATTTTGTAACGATATTATTTAATAAATTTTCTTTCAATTATTTAATTAAATTCGTAAATTAAAACAATAATTCAGAGTAATAAACTAAATATTTTTCTGTTTGGTAAACAGAAATAATTCAGATTCTTTATTATTGCGCGGGCGACATTTGAGATGATTCCTTGAGAATTTATTGGTAGATTTTCCTGTGGGATAATTTAATCGATATTGTTTGTTTGAATGATTTCCAGGAAATTATAGAAATATGAAACTCAAATATTAAAACAAATGAATAATGAATTGATTAAAGTTCCAAAATTATCAGTTAAAATAATTCATAGATACAGGGAAAGATAATGAAAAGATAAGAATTCATTTACTTTTTTATTATAATATATTATTTTATTTGCAGCTTTTCATGTCTTTTGGGTTACGTGATAAACTTCTTTGAACATCGGACAGAAGAAATGGAAAATATTATACAGTTAAAATTCAATGAGTGTCCCAAAGGGATATTTAAACAACATTTTAACTGAGACTTTTAATATTGTAATAAATGGATATGGTAAAAAACCATATGGTTGAAAAACCAGTTGAAATTAAATGAGGTGGGATGGACTGTGAGGTGTTTTCAGCTGAGAGTTAAATATTTCAATGGTTTATCAAATTAATTTTAAATTGTAAATAATTGACTATTAAAATAACTTTAAATAATTTTTAAATTGGATTTTTTAAGTTGAAATTTTTATATTAAAAATTAAAATAGATTTTTAAAAAAGGAAGTTTTATTAATGAAAAATTTTAAATGAATGTTTTAAATATTGAAATATTTTGATAAATGGTTTTGCAAATATTTTATTCAACGCGGAAAGTTTGTTTAGAAATTATACAATATTTCATTAAATAAATATTTGGAATTATGTCGTTAACTTTTGAACCAGATTTAAAAAACAATTTAGAAGATGTTTTAGCAGCTTCTAATATGGACAATTCTCAATGACTGAATAAAATACAATTAGTTAGTTAAATGTTATAAAATTTACCATTATAAGGTACACTACCCTAGACTTTTTAAAAAAACAATTATTATTAAGTATCACAGATAAAAACACAAAGGAAGTGAAGTAATTAGTTAAAAACAAATACCGAAACTTTTTCCCGACCATTAGCCAATTTGTTATGCCGAATTTAAAAGTTTTGACTGATGAGTTTTCATCCTAATTAGATTTATTATTATTATTATTATTATTATTATTATTATTATTATTATTATTATTATTATTATTATTATTATTATTATTATTATTATTATTATTATTATTATTATTATTATTATTATTTTTTATCAAACCAAAGTCGATGTAACAATAAATTCTAGTAAATCAAATTTATAAAGAATAATGGACAAAAATATATTATTTATTCAGTTTATGCCGGCAGCAATCAAATCGCCCACAATTTCTACCTGTCCTCATTTATCAGTTGTCATCCAATTTGGAAATCCATTCAGTTCTGGAATGTTTGTTTTTTCAATGCAGTCCAGGAAGTGAGATCAAAACGAGCAACTATGTAATATTTTATATATTTTATCATATTTACAATTTCCGAACACGGGATCAAGAACATAGCCGATTGTATAACGATTCAATTGACTTAAAATCTTTTAAAATTTTATATAAAAACTTTCATGATAAGTAGGAAAGAATTTTATGTGAGTCATTGGTGATCAAATCCCAATCCCTCACATCTAACATTTAATTAGCCACGAATTTATTGAGATTATTTAATTAACTCATGAAATCATAACTAATACGTCATTATTGCTTCCGTATATAACATTGACACATGTTTTGATGGCAAACTGAAGATGAGAATAATTTCCTTTAAATATATTTCATTTGTTTTGCGTTTTAGTGTTTTTATTAAAAATGGAAACAGGCAGTGCCAAAAATTCGTGAATATCAAAAACATCGATATATTTACTGATTCCCAGAATATTGTTTATAAAGTATTTTCTTCCTGTGCATTCTTATTCGTATTTTTATTTTATGTTTGCATGATGACATTTTGAAAAAGAAAAATTCAGGAAAAATAGTTTATGTAACAAATTTTATTTTAATATTAAAAATTATTTTAACATTTAAAATAATTTGTAATATTTGATGTAGTAATAGAAATTGTTAACTTTAATGTAATAAAATTTAGCTTTAATATTATTTAGATGCGATCTTTACTAATGGTTCTGTAAAATATTGTTTACCGATAATTTGTTTTGATATTCCTCTTTGAAAATGGGATGTAAAAACCTTTAAATGAGAATTTGGTAATAGATTATAATTAGTACATTTTCATCTTTACAGTCCTCTTGGTTTGTCCTGTCTTTGTGTGCAATTAAAACAACAAATGCTTAAAATAAACAATAAACAAAATTTTTTACACTTGCATTTAACAATTCAAAGATTATTATAAATCAACTTTTAATACAGTTTATACCCACATTCAAGATTGGACTATGAGGTGGATCATTATTGGGTTAACAGAAGACTATAAACAAAAGTAAAATGATTTATAATACATCATTTTCAAATGGAACCTGCTATAAGCATATTGGCGGTGCCAGCTGAGGGTTTTGTGAGCAACCTTCCCAAAAAGGAAGAAATGAGGCATGAACATAATTTTATCAATTTATTTAATAAAATATTTATTTCTTCAATATATTCAATAATATACATACATAAATATAATATATATTTTTCTTATTTCGTACAAACTTCTTTTACTGCTAATTCCTCGATAATATCATCAAAATGTATCTATTTTGTTACTTCCTGCTCTATTGACAACATAGTGGTAAACACATCTTTTGACAACATAACTTTTATATTTCGGAATTAAGTGTAACTACAAAGTGAAAGCGCAGTCTTTGTCAACGCCTTTTCGTGTGCCGCATTTCGCTGGGGAGAGTGGAGTGGTGTATATGCGCAACGCGCGAACATTACCCTTTCACTTTACGCAGCAGATTAAGAGACACCAGATGGCATGACATGTGCAAACATGTAAAGAAACAACTTTAACGAACGAGTTGTTAATACAGGGAAATACCTAGGTAAATATCCGACTTGAAAAAAAAGCATTTGGTGTCAAAAACTTGCCCTAGCTACTAATAATTATCAGAAATATGAAACCACGAAGCCTCGGAAAAAATCCTTAAAGTACCAACCTCTGAGCCGGCTCTGGATATGAATCATGTGCGCATGATTCAAGCACTGTTGATACAAATTTGCTTAGAGAATATACAATGTAGAAATGGTTTATGCTTCATCAAATTCTTTTCTAATTATTCTATTAATTACAAGTTTATTTAGTTGTAAATTTTGAAATTTCGTTAAGTTTCCTCAAATGACATGTATTTTCTAACTATTTGAGTAAAAAATGATTGAGTTAGAGCTTCAGTTGGCTACTTCATTATTAATATTAAAAATTAAAGAAAAAATCATTTTTTAAAAATTTTGATAATTAAAATTTAACAAAACTCTTTAATATTCAAACAAAACCAAATTACAAATTCAGAAAAGAAAAAATAGTCGAGTTGCCAAAATTTCCCCACCAAACTGCCATAAATAAAACAATGAAAATTCTACCAATTTCCCTGATATTATAGAATTGAAAGGGATTTGGACGAGTATAAGGGAATTTTATATTCACTGTCAATCTGTAATTTAGGGACGAAGCCAGGATTTCAGCTTGGAGGGAGGGCAAAATTATTAATTATTGCAATTCATTGAGCAAAGTTAGAAGTTGACACGGAAAAATAGAAAAAAATATTTTAAGATAATTAACAAATTTATTATTTATTATTAACAATGTATATTACATAGAATATATTACAATATAATATTAATTCGTCTTTGTCCCTTCATTAATTCAGAAAGTATTTTATCCGGACTTATTTTAATGTTTTGATGAATATATAACAAAGTCAAACCGTTTAACCCTTTTTATCCATGGTATTTCTTAAATATGACTTCAGGTATTTAAGTGATGTAAAAGAACGCTCTGCTGTACAATTTGATACTAGCAAAGTATAAACAGAATATAAATATTTTTATAATAAATTGGATCACATATTGCTAATGTATCTACAGCAGCAGTCGGTTTGATTTTAATTTAATTTTAATAATATTACTAACTGTAGTGGAAAATATTCAAATGATTATTAAACGTTTTATTACATATAAATTAAAGAAACCTTTGCACTTCAAAACTATTAACTCAAAACTAACACAAGTAAATGTCTCAAATACGGGAAAGAGGTGTGGTTTGCGCGCGTATCCGAGCACAACCCGGATGGTTAAACTGGTGCTCGTCTATGTACTTTGTTGTGCCAAAAAGACTGACAAACTAAGGGAATAGCTAACGCGAGCATAGTTGTAAGGTCTTGGATTTAAAAAGACTTAACTAAAAATACACATTGTTTTTTTTATTCTCATTCAATTCTCATAACAAAATAAAAATAAAGGTTTTATTAAAATATTTCATTCCTAATTTATATTTGATAATCTATAATTTATTTGAGGAAGGAGGCGGCAAATGCCCCTTATGCCATCCCTTAGCTACGTCCCGGCTGTAATTTGTAACATTTTTAATTTTAAACTTTAAACAAAATATGAAAAAAACATTTACCAATTTTACAATAGCAATTCCAATTATTTGTAGAATATTTCAACAAATAATTATCATTTGATCGTGGAATTTTATCTCCCCTGATCAACAGGAAATTCAAAACTGTGATTGAAATTAAAATAATTTGTTGAAATATTCCATAATTAATGTGAACCATTGTTTATTTTGGGGTTTAATGGAGAAATACAGACCGAAAATTTATTTATTTATTCTAAATGGGTTCCAGAACGAGTTCTACGAAGAAATTTATTAAGAAAAGAAATTTTGAAAATTAAATAAATCTCTTTCGTTGGCTTTGTTCGTTGTTGTTATTTCAGTTTGGGGTTGGAATTTTTAGAATTATATATTGGAGAACAATCAAAGAAAAACATCTTAATCCTTTAACGCACCAATTAAAAATTAAAGAGGCCGTTTTTTCGACAATTTTTGTATATTTTTTATTCATTTTACACACAAAATAACATTTAAATATCAAAACTATCTATTGGATATTTTCGGTTGTAATTATATGTGAAATCAAAGTTAAAGTTTGCACATGACAATTCTAATGTGTGGAAAAAATCCAATTTCTTGTATCCGAGTTAACTTTGTTGAGTATAAAAAGGGGTTAAAATAAAATTTTAAAATAGTAAAAAAATATTTTTTATTTTAGAAAGATGAATAATATATTTTAAAATGTAATAAACCATTCGCCTTTTTTCCTTTATTATTTGAAATTTAAAAGATAAGTATGAACAACACAAATTATATTCTTTGCACGACTAATGAAGAAGACAAAATAAGCAGTTAATCAAGGCATTAACATTTCATTTACTTTCATGTCGTTTTCGACTATAAATTTAAATATACACAAGTTATTGGCACTGTTTCTTTAATAAAATTACACTAGAAAGAGGCAGTATTGAGAATTTGCGTTAACCTCTTAAATGATTAGTTGTTTCGTAAAAGCTCGTTTCTGTGTGTTTAATTAATTTCATGTGATGAGGCTTATTTGTGACATTGAGAAGAGAAATAATGTTTTTGTCTTTTTACTAAAATGTAAATTTCATAGATAGTGTGAATTTATTTTTTAACATGACACAAACGCAACATTATACCATAAAGATCTTTTAAAAATGACTCATGTGTCATATAAATGGTTAAAAAATCAGTGGTGAAATTGGAAAAAAAGGTTTTTATAATAGTTAAAAGATTAAATATATATATAGTAATATGTTTACCTATAATTGGAAATATAATGAAATTTAAAAATTATAAATTAAAACAGATCAAAGATGAAAAATTTTTAATATTTATTTTTTAGCAGACTAGAGATCAATATTCTGATTTATATTTCATGCAAGATATTTATATGGGGAAATGAAGATTAAGAAGTTGAAAATGAAAATAGATCAATGGTAAAAAAGATAAAAGATTCTTTTGATATAATAATGCGCCTAATTCATTTAGCTTGAAGATTCATAAAATTGGTCATTTTCTATGTAAACACTTCATAAGTTAAATTTATACAGCAATGAATACATACAAATAATAAGAATTATGTGTATGTCTATATTTCATGAATATACAAATTTTGTGTATGTATGCCCGTTTTTTACACCAAAGGGTAATTGAAGATGGCTAAATGGACATTGATTTAAAGATTAATAATATAAATAAAACCTACCTATAATAAATGTGTGTGTATGACATTTATTAAAAAAGTCAAATGACATTTATTAAAATCTATGACATTAAATAATGACTTACACTATAGATGGATAGAAAATTTCACTATTGGAAGAAAAACCTATACTTGCAAACAAACACGGTTCACCAAAATCTGCATAATCAAAATAAAACACAATATGACATTATTAAACTCCTGGACCTTTAATAAACTCCAAATTTTTAATTTCAAAACGATTAAATATATATACATATGAGGATATCTCTGATGCTAACTCATTTTTAAACTCCACCGACAGTGTATTTGGTAAAATTAAAAATGAAGAAAGCATTAAAGTTTTCTCAGCTCATGAATTGAGTAGAATGAGTCTCAATTATAGATTTTCTGCAATACGCCAAGCCGTTAATGTAGAACTCAAAAAACCAAATTAGAGAAATTTAAAAAATTACTATCAACACATTAAAAGGTTTCATTCTAAATGTATGATGAGACAAGACATTTTAGGAGAAATGTGAAGTTTTGACCATGCTAGAATAAATAAATAAATGTCTCACCTCTTTTATCATAAAATCTAAAAAATATTTAAAAATATTTATATTAAATAAAAAAGAAAATAAATCATTTATTTACATAGAATTTAACATTAGAAATTATAGTTAATATTAAAATTAGCATTAAGTGGAATTGGCTGGATTTTGTTTAATGTCCATTGTCAATTGCGCTTTGTATACGTGTATGCGGTGTAAGTATTTATGTATGCTGTGCCTTTGTGTATTCTATGTATGCATTGTGTATATATGTAGGTTCTATACACCAAGGTGCATAAATTACGGTGCGTTTAATTATAAATTAAGATCTAGTATAAAACATAGTATAAAAGAAAATAAACACGCTTACTTAAATAGAGACAAATATTAAGGTCATTGGCATAAATTACGGGTATTTACGTTAAAAAGAAAAATAAATTCGGTATGAAAAATAAAATACAAACCCACATGCATTACATATAGCAACCTATATAACTTTAAAATTACTTTCTGCCCATAATATTTGTCTTTGTTACACAGAATTTATGATCTGCAATAATGCTTTGTATTTATTTTGTGTATGTGTTTATGTATGTTGTGTATATATTTATGCAATACTTTTATTAAAATTGCAACAGAAAATAATTTCATTTTATTCCAGGAGACGAAATTCGGCAAATACAACAGACGCAGATGGAGTAGCTTTTCATCAATTGCAGTAAGATCAATTTTAGCAGACTAAACATATTTTAATTAGTTAAATTTACTCGAGAATTGTTCTATATCTCTCCAAAAATAGTCAAATGCAGAATGAAAAAATTTGTTTTGTTTTCCAATGACAAAATCCGTTTGTCTTTGATTCTGCTGTCAAATTAACTCAAAGCAACAAATTATCCTTAGAATCTTTTTTAATTTTAGAATTTTTTTCTTTCTGATTTTTCAATTCATATCATCAGTTTAAATTACGCTAAATATTTCTTCCTGATTTTTAGGTGCAATTTTTCTCAAAATATTAATTTCTTGGAATAATATATTAATTCTAATAAAGGAATGTTCCAAAAAAATAGTTCCACAAAAGAAAAATTTATTACATATTTTAAAATTTATTCATTATTTAAAAAAAAACAATTATTCTCCAAAAAATTCAAAATTCCGAAAAATTCTACCATTTGTATATACCAAACACTTAAATGCAGCAAAGAATCAAAACAATCATACTAACACAAAATCAAACATACACACTTACAAATACAAAACACCTCCCTGATTGGACACACACAATATAAGGAAAGTACACCATTTATTCCATAATAACTTTAATTACCAAAACGCTAAAAGATTGGTTTTTAGTGGTGCTTTTCGCTGAACATTTAACAGGTACACTTTTATACCAATAATTGTAAACCTGGCAAATTAAACACGCTGATAAGACATTCATTTTTATGATTATTTGAAAACTGAAAATTCTTTAAATAAAAAATTTAAAATTTCATATTAACTCGTTTAGCAAAAATGATTTATTTAAACGTAATATCTATTTACATGCTAAGTCTTGAATTTTTCCTCTTTAATTCATTTTTAAATATTAAATATTGAATGTGCTTAGTCTTCTGGTAATATTATAATTTGCAATTGTTAAAATAGTGTGTCCAAAAAGTCATGCATCACATATGATACCTGAATTGAATTAAAATTTATTTTGTTAATGGCGTTTTGTTCATAAAATTAAATTAATTAATTTAATTTTTAAATAAAAATTTGATAAAATTTTCTTATTTTGTAACGAATTATATTGAAATATATATGCCAAAAATGACGGCTAAAAATTCATTAAAATAAAAATGCTATTAAAAATTTCATAGATTTTGGCAACTAATCCGGTTTATAATTAAAAAAAATTCCAAACAGTTTGTCTTTTTTGAAGGAAAGAGTTCAGAATTTCTCCCTAATTATCAACGAACCGAAAATGTCTAAAAATGAATGGAGATTTTGAATATATTTAATGAAATGACATAGAAATTATATTGAAATAACATAAGATTTACTCATAGATGATTTTCGATAAAAATTAGTGTATAAAATTTCAAACTAATATGTTGGCATATGTATAGAAGTAAAATTGTGGAAAAGAACGTCAGTATTTATACCTGATTTTGTGTGTGCAAGTAAGTGTGCGTGCGTTAATTCATTTAAATAAATTCAAATATTTTTAATTTATGCATTGCCGTTATTTTTATTATTTTTAAAGACGATTTTTATTAATTTTTAAAATTTTAAAATTTATTTAATTTTTGTTATTTAAATTGTTATTATTCATTTTTCTTTCTTTTTTAATTATTTTGTATTATATTTTTATGTATTTTCTAATTTATTTGTATTAATTTAATTCTTACAATTTCTAATTTATCTTATTCGGATTCCATATAAAATTGTGCAACTTATCAACCATTTTCGTCTCTTTTTTTGATAATTTAACTAATAAGAAATGTATTATTTTGTTCTATTTTTAATTCTTTTTGCAAAAATTTTATTTTTTTCTTTTATTTTTTATTATTGCCTTATTCTTGAATTTGTTTTAATATTGTTATTTCTTTATTGTTATGTTTGCATTATTTTTTTGTTGAACTTCTTGTACATATCACTATTTTAATATTATTTTTATGTTTATGATTTTGTGTCTGTTTTTCCTTTATTTAACTGTTTACTTGGTGTTTTCAAGGTGTTTTGAGTTTAACTCGACTTTTGCGTAGTGTTACTAACCTATTTCCACAAAATCATCACAATTATAATTTTATTTTATCTAATGTCAGTTTTGGCCCAATAACGTATGTTAGCATTTTATCAACGGTAATTTGAAAATAAAATTTACCTATACTATTTATGTATAATGTATAAGTTATATTTTGCATAGGGTCCATCTCAATTACATGAGAAGTTTAGGATTACCAATTGAACTTTGCTCGGAATTCGTAAGAAAGCAAGTGAACATTGTCAATCTGACAGAAGGTACCCCACTCCTCATTCCTCTTTAACAATTATTTGTTTCATTATTTCATTGCAGATGAAATGAGACGCTTGAAAGAAGTAATAGAGAGCTGGAAAGAATAATCCGTGATGCGTGTAAAGGAAAAATGACTGAATTTTTTGAAAAAAGAATGTTTTGTCTTTATCCAATATTGATTTTTATGTGCTTAGCTTTATATAATCTTGATTTCAAATGAATTTTTGATCAGTCTTGGAAATTTTCTTATATTTCTACAGCAAATAATTATGAAAAAATCTTTGTTGTCATGTTAGATGTGATCGGTTTAATAAATAGCATTAGGACTTATAAATTATTATTATTATTATTATTATTATTATTATTATTATTATTATTATTATTATTATTATTATTATTATTATTATTATTATTATTATTATTATTATTATTATTATTATTATTATTATTATTATTATTATTATTATTATCTTTTTGGGTTTTAATACATTCTATTAATGTCCATTTAGTGTAGGACTTTATTGTAGCTCAATTGCTGCTCCTTCTCTGCAGTACATCGATTGGTAACCTTTGTTTTTCGCTTTTTATGACATTTACTTTCTGTAAGTATGGAAGTGCTGATCTTTGGTCCATAAAAACTTCCTTGTGGGCTGCTTTAAGAAGTTTGATGATATTCTCGATTTTCATTTTCTTTATAAGTTGCTTTCTTTTAATTTCTTTTCTAAACATTTAATAGCATCTTTTTGGTCGATTGATGTATATAGTGATACAACAGCAAGACTGAAGGAGAATTTGAATTCTCAATGGGTATTTCTGTCAGTTTCATTTTTATTTAATCTTGAAGATGGTTTTATGATCTTTGAAAGAAGTTAAATAATTTTAGTTGTTGGTTCATTTGTGTTGGACACAATAGGTTTAATTTGGGACATCTAATAAAAACTCACAAAGAGGGTCCTGCTATTAAAATTAGACGTATTATTATTATTACTATTATTATTATTATTATTATTATTATTATTATTATTATTATTATTATTATTATTATTATTATTATTATTATTATTATTATTATTATTATTATTATTATTATTATTATTATTATTATTATTATTATTATTATTATTATTATTATTTATGTTATTAAAAATTTTTTTTATTTTTATAATGATTTACAAATTACGTTAAACAAAAATATTTTCCAATTTCTTTGGTCATTCATCCGAAAAGAAACCTTTCCTAATTTGAAATGAGATTTAGGTTAGTAATTATCATCAACAGTAAATGAATTTCTTTTCATTTTTTAAATGCAATTCGAAATTCAAAAATGACTTATGTCAGTTCAATAAAACAAAAATCACTAAAATTCAGTTTTCTACATTTAGAAATGAAATTCAGCGGCAATTTTTTCATTAATTTATAAAAAAATGTCGGGTTGAAATTTTCTGATCAACGATTCAATTTTTCGTCTATCTAATTTGTTTATTCAAATGAAATTAATTATTTTTCTGCGTTTCCATTGAAAAATTAATTTAAATAACAGTTATAATTTATTTATTAAATTATTAAACTATTTATTTATTATTTATTTATTATTATGAATCAGTAAATATATCGATGTTTATTTTATTATTTTATTATCATTATTTAACTTCCCGTTTGCAACCTACGTCACATCGAGAATTATTGATTTTCTATTTTTATAAATTTTATTTATTTTAGGATTTATATGTTAGGGCAGCGTTTCCCAAAGTGTGGGTCGCGGCAAAAAATTGTAAAAATTCAAAAACATTTTCTTTTACATATTATTACATTATTACATTATTATGTTTTTGTTATATAATTATTTTGCAATTTTTGTGTATGAAATAAACAAAAAAATAACTTGAATTTTATTAAAAAATAAAATTTGTTTTGTAAATAAATGTTTTTTTTCATAAGGTGAGTCGCGAAAAATTTTAAAATCTCGTACCGGGACGCGGTCAATAATGTTTGGGAAACGCTGTGTTAAGGTTTTTAAATTTGAATTAATTTGTGAATTAATTTCATTTACATAGCGTCAACACAAAAATTAGTATTAACACTAGTTATAAGTTCGGAGATTTTTACGCTGAAGCGCATAAATTATGTTTAACAAAGACAAATATTAAGGGCAAGTGGTAAGTTGAAAGTTATATTTTTCTTTAATTTTTTTTTCTAAAGCTTTTAAAATAAATTTAATTTTCATATATTCAAATTATTTTAATTAAAATTAAAATTTCGTATTTATTATGAATACCAAGTCATTTATGATTAATTTTTGAAAATGGTAAGATTTAATAAATTGTTATTTAAATAAATTTTTGAAGCTATTATAAAATGTTTTCAAATACAAATAATTTTTGGGAAATTTTTTTAGTGATTTCAAAAATATTCTTTTTGTTTATTTTATGTTTCATTTTACTTTAATTTTTTTTAATATTTTAGAATAATTAAATACCAACGACGAAAAGTATTATTAATAAACATTACAATTAATCCTTTAAAATATTTTTTGTTTTAGTTATTAAAAAAAGACCATTTAAAATTTGATTCTAGAAAATATTTCGGTTTGACTCGTTTCATTGCATAAATAATTTAACATTTTTTCATTCATTTTTTCATGACAATATTTTTGATTTTTTGGATCTCCTCATTTGTTATTCCACAAAACCTCAAATAACCTTCTGAACCGCCATATCTTAATCGAAATTTCATATTTAAATTTTAAAAATAACTATGAGAGAAATACATTTTAAAGTTATCTTTTAATCATAAATAATTAAAATGTAAAACTAAAATAATCAAATTAAAATAAAATATTAAAAATTATAACTATTAACCAATAGAGTGCCGCTCAATATTCTCATTTGAACGTATGGCTGGCCTAAAATATATATACGTATATATACGTTTGAAAAAACTTTTAAATATGACTCAGAACCCGAGTTAAGCTATGTTTTTTCCGAATTTTGAAACACTGAGCTCAAAATATTTGCTATCATTGATGTTTTATACATTATTTTCAAAAATAATCTGTTATAAGCAAACAAATGTGTATACAGCTCGAAAAACAATGGAATTACTTATAAAAATTAACTTATAAAAATCAAATAACTAATATTCCACTTCTTGCCAAAAGTAAGAAATTTCAAATGAAAAGTGTTTTCCAGATCTTGAATAAATAGATCATTCCAATGTATGTGGCATTGCACCCATAACATAAATATTCATAACCAAGATCCGAAAAATTCCACTAACAAACATTTCCGTCATCTCCGTTCTTAAATTCCTGAAGGAAGTGATCAATATTAGTAAACACAATTTTGTGAAAAATTTATTGAAATATTATTTGATTTCAACTTTTGTGAATTTTGAAAGTTTTAAAATTTCAAAACTTTTAGAATTTTTTAAAGTCTGAATTGAGAAAACAGAATTTTATGATTTTTTAGCAAAATTATATATCCCGTATAACACATCTTACCTTATTATTGCTATCTATTTGTAAAGTGACTTTTCCAATTAAATAACACTGCTTTGGTTGGTTTAACTGGTAACAATTATTTAAATTCAAATGTTTCAATTCAAGTATGTCGTGAGCTTTTAGCGATTCACTGCTTAAGTATTTAAAAAAAATCTATTTCTATAATTGCTATTTCAGTTTAAGAAGTTTTATTGTACAAAACAAAACAGAAATTTTTATTTGCTTCTTCTTCCTTCTTTTTTTGTAAATTAGTGTACAATATGGTTAAATAATTAGTTTACAGTCTTTTTAAAAATGAAAATATGCTATTTACATACTCTTTTACTGAAGAATAGTGTTCTTGTCATATTATTCCATAGTGCACACATTATTAGTGTGTATTCATACATAGGTCTATTATATAAAGTAACCATGCATCCCGGATTAGGCAGTTTTGATTTGAACATGTCCCACATATTGGATTTGGCGCTTTAAGTTATATTATTATTATTATTATTATTATTATTATTATTATTATTATTATTATTATTATTATTATTATTATTATTATTATTATTATTATTATTAATCGTAGTTTAATTGTTTTAATATTTTTATTATAAAAATTCTTTCGATTTTCATCTCTGATTTCTTTTCAATTGGCATTTCATTTATATGTATAGATTTAAATCAAAATCACTTGAAAAAGGCTGTCGAAAAATCGTGAATATTAAAAACATCGATATATTTACTGATTCATAGTCGATTTTTTTATAAATACAATGTCAATTATAATATTTATTATTAATTGGAAAATAAAAACAATACTATTTACTTATTTTTTAAGTAATGTAAAAAAATTTCCATCGCTTTTGGAGAACTCTGAATAAATTCTTCGTTGATTTGATAAAAATTCATTTCTCGATTTAGTTTTTCTTGCAATGTTTTAAGTAAATTCTATAATAGGAGCCGAACAAATTTTTATGAAATATCCAAAAGATTTCCTACTTGACTTTGTGAATATTCGCTAATAATTAATTGGTCGGAACATCCAGCCAATTCCATTACGATTGCGGCTACTACACCTGTCCGATCCTTTCCGTAATTGCATGTGATAAGCATTGGATAGTTTTTCTCGTCGGCCATGACCACAAATATATATTTAAATACGTCCGGACAATAATCTAAAACATCGCAATAGAATTTACCCAAACTGATGTGATTGGCATAGTGCTGACAGGCAAAGGTGAAGTAAAGATAGTCATGAAAAAGAAAATGCTGGACAATGAGCATAAGCAATTTCAATATTCGCAGTAGACTCAATTTCGTAATAATAGCCCTTACCATAAATTTGAAGGTGAACATACTTGCATGAAACCTTCGTCCAGGTTCATGTAGTGATTCGTTCATGTGACTTTTGAACCTTGACAAATTATTTTCAGGCTGCAAAATGTAGAATTCGTCAAGTTTGCTTTGAGGATGAAATTCACTGGATGATCTCAAGTCCATGTAACACTTGATGCCCATAACTTCCCGTAACCACTGAACAGATTGTAAGTCCCCATTATCTATAGAATTTGATCTATAAAGATTGGCAGGTTCTGTCTCACCAGGGAAAACTGGCCTAAAATTACACGGAGCTAGAGCCATTTGTAATTCTATAATAAAACAAAATGAGTTGTAAATTATTATCGTTTGAGCATTATTATCAAATGAACTTTATACCCCATGATCATGAACAATGACCCTTGACACTAGTGCAAATTTTTCGGAAAAATTCAAAAATACCTCAAAGTTATTAATATTATTGTAATAAATAGTATTGAGCTGTAAATCATCATCATCATCATCATCATCATCATCATCATCATCATCATTATTATTTATTGGTTATTATATTATAGCTCAAAAATAGACGAGCTCTCTTTTTATACTCTTTCTGAGAAGATAATTACCTACAGAATTTAAGGTTATCGCAAATAATTAGTATTTAGAAAATCTTGGGTAAATATTTTGAGAGTTATCCCATCATCCTAATTTAGTTAGCTTTCCTATCTAATCGATTGGGTCTCAATGCGTTCCCGGTGTCTGTTAGCTCGGACTTTCCATTAGGGATTAATGAGCTTTAATTAGTTTGTTTTTTGTATATACTAACCTCAACATAGAATTTCAGATATTTCTGTTAAAAAAAACGCTGGTTTTCTGTGAAGGTGAAACTTTAAATATTCAACCTGTTCCTTCTACCTCTTGTAATTGTGAGAAAATTTTAAACTTATTAAACTTATTCAAACTTATTTAAGGAAAATTAATTAATAATTAAAAATCGCATGTGCAATATATCATCGTATGTGCAATAACTCCAATCGCACTGAGGCCCAAATATCAAATACATTACAAAAACTTCTTCAATAGCAAATAAATATTACGAATTGAAAGAAAAAAACAAAAAAACATCTAGAAAATTTGATTACAATGCTCTGATTGATGAATTAGCCACAAAAAGAGCTAGAAAAATTTCTTCATAATTTCTATATTATTTTTTTAATCAATAAAAATGAATTCAATATAAATAAAAAAAATATTTTTAATTTCTTTTTTAGTTTTCTGCATGGGGTCCCAAATAAACAGCACGGTGCTATATTATAATTAGTTTTAAATTATTACGAATGGTGTCAGAAAATAAAAGAAGATAACTTTAATGTTAAAAGTGAGCTGTAACTTCACTTGATAATTAATTAATAAAAATTGAATTTAGTTAAACTTTTTATAATATAATAATGTGGTATATCATTGTCCATTAACAAATACATAAAGATTTATAACCTTTTCGCTATATCTTGCAACAACTACGACCGTAATTTGAAGGGCTTTGGATGTAATAATATTTAGGCATATTTGTAAATAAAGCGAAAATCTGAAACAATTTTCATTTTGTTTCAGTATTATTTATTAAAGAAATTGGTATGGATTTATTTAGGGATATATTTAGGTGATATATAAATTTGTAATTTAGTAAATTGAAATTTTAAAAAACTTTACTTTCAAATAATTCACAAATATTTTAAATTTCATATTTTATTACATAATTGTATTTAACTAGCTTTAAACCACAAAATATCACATGTACTTACAATTTATAATAAAAATTGTCATGAGAATATTGGCTTGCAACTTAGCTTTACCGGTGTGTCTGTGTAAACAGGCCTAGATTTACCCTTAGGTTGACAAGGCTGAAGCCAATTTACATAAAAGAAATAAATAATATTATATTATATACTAAATTATTATATAAAAAAAGATTTTAAAAAATTTGTTTAAATTAGAAGATATGAAACCGCACGTTCAAAAAATGATCACAGTAAAGTAAAGATGGATTTCACCAGAGATTCATATTCAATTTATCACCCAGCACCAGAGCTGCAATAGAGTCAATATAATGAACTGGTCAAATTCCGATCACAACTGTACAAGAATTTCGTATTTAATAAATATTTGATAGTGTTAATTATGTCGTATTTCGGAGTTACGATAATTGGTGTAAGAAGTGGGATACTCATTTAATTGTTGTAATAATAAATATGTGATTAAATTAATTTGATTTTATAAAATTATAGTAAAAATAAAGTAAAATTTTAATATTTTTTACAACGAATGCAAATTTAATTATTGATTTATAACTTCGCAATTAATATATTTTTATATATCAAATGTTGTTTTCTTATAGCCGGCGCATTATGTAGACATCTTCTACCAATTCGATATAATATAAATAAAATATAAATAAAACAACCTAAAACTACAACTATAACAATCAAAATTTTATTTAGTATGTCTGAAAACAAGCTTCTATTTGTTTACTTGCTATTTTTTCATTATCTTTAGAAATTTCACTGTGTTCAACAATTTATCTCACTCAATCTTAGCTAGTAAAATGATTACAAAGTCAAGCGCGTTAACATGCTTATTTCACAGAAAAAGTTAATAATAAATTTTAATATATATTGTTGATTTAAATCTTTTTATTTTTTTCTATAATTGAAGTCTTACACTCCTAGTAGTAATATAATATTTTCCATCCGAATTTTAGCATTTGTTTTTAGAGTTTAATTTGATCTTAATTTAGATTTATTTCAATTTGTTATGAATAAAATATTATTAATTATTTCAATTTATAATGACTTCAATCAATTTTAAAATCATTAAAATTATTAATGTAAAAAATATTACTCTATTTGCAAATTATTTTTTATTTTTACAAATGTATGTTGATTCAATTTTATAAAATTTAGTGAAAAGTAAGTCATTTGATTACTCTATTTCAAAAATTATAATATTTATAGTATTATTATTATTATTATTATTATTATTATTATTATTATTATTATTATTATTATTATTATTATTATTATTATTATTATTATTAAGTAAAAGATAACATACGCCATTTTGCTGCAAAATATATATTTAATAAAATGAAATAATTTTCGATTATAACAATAATCCTTATCAATTTTAATGAAATTTTTTAAATTTTTTATTAAATTGATATAATAGTCGGGGATACAGAGTGGCCAAAAAAATAGACGAAAGTTAAAGTTTCGAAAACGAAGCCAGTGTGAAATTTTTATTAAAATTAAATCAGATTCATTTTCTGTTTGAGACGGTTTCCCAAAGGATTATCTGCTCCCATTATCAAGCAAAAGACCTCATTTTATCGGTGAAAATTTGTAGTACAAATAAAACTTTTAGTTGAATAATAAACTCTCCTGCCGAATAATAATTAATTCTCAACAAAAAATACACAAATGGACATTAAATTAAAATCAAGTCATTTTAAAAAAATGTCAAATTTTCCAATAAAATTATTAAAAGCTATTTTTATTGTATTAATATTCCACATAGACAAGACTATGAAAATTATAATCATAATTTTTTTAAATATTTCGACCAAAAATTGAAAAGATTTTATTGAAAAGTGTTAATCGGAATTGGAAGATATTAAAAAATATTTAGAAAATACTCCAAATATTCAATTATTTACAAAATTTGTATTTACTTATTTCAATAAATATTTAACCTTTATTATGAAAAATGTCATCAATGCTAAAATAAATTTTTATAAATTCTTATCACAAAAATATCAGAAAAATTCAATATAAATTAGCTATTTATGAATCATGAATATGTAAATTATTATTAAAGAAACTACTTATTAAACGTTATATATCAACCGTGTCTGTTCTATTTCAATGAAGATAAAAGGCTTTGAACCTTTAAACTATTGATGTGATTCAGAATTAATAGAGTTCAAGATTTCAAGACAAATATTTCATTTATTTCACATATATTTCACATACTCTTTTAATAAAGTCCAAGAACAAATTAAACCCGATGGTTGACTAAACCAGCACTCTTTATGGAAAATTTTCCATCGTATTTATTTATGATGAATTAATTGGAATAACATTTATTTATCATAGCCTTGAACTTGTATATTTACATGAATTTTGTTAATGATAACATTCTTATTATGTCACATAAAATATATATAAAACCGATTATATATCCAATAGTTCACCAAATATTAGCAAAATCGTTTATTCTAGCTTATCAAATTAAAACAAAATTTGTTATTATAGCAAACGACATAAACAATACAGAATTTGCAGACAATTTTTAGAATAGCATCAACAGATAATTATTAATATTGGCATATCTATGAATCTGCCACCGTGCAATTTTAGACCAATCATTCCATCGGATCGATTTCATTGCTCACCGATTATTTACAGATCGAATTCAATCGATGACGGGAAATTGGATTCTGTCCAATGGCTTTTCAATGAAGTTAAAATCAAATTGATTATAGATCTTAGAAATGAAATTGAGTTCCATCCGAGTAGCCAATTAGATCAATGCTATCAGATGATTAGTTGCGATGAAATTAACAAAATCCAGCAGAATGTCGATAAAAATGAATTGATCAAAGGCTACAGATGTCATACTGGATTTTCTTTTGGAAATTTCAATTCACAATTCGGAACTGTGGACGATTTCTATTTGCATTTAATTGACAACAACAAACATGTTATGAAGTCGATTTTTTCTTTCATGAGCAATTCGAAAAATTTTCCTATTTTAATAACTTGCAGCTATGGAAAAGATCGAACTGGAATCGTTTCTGCTTTGATTTTGGATTTGGTTGGTTGTGATCAATCGACAATCATTGATGAATATTCCAAATCGGAGGTAAGTTAATTTTTAATTAATAATTGATTAATTTTCAATAATTTCAATAAATAAATTAAAATGTCTACATGTTGATTTTCCGCAAATGAAAAAATAATCAATAACAAAAATCTCCTTTTAAAGTTATACATCATAGGGCAACTGAATATTGCTAAATGGACATTTATTTGATCAAAAAATAAAAATTTAAAATCCTATAATAATTTCATGCAACATTTCCACAAATCAAAAGTTTATATGCAATTTTTATTACATGTTGTGTTTGTGTTTAAGTTGTTTTTTCAACTCCTTTTTGATTTCTATATTACACCCGTTTGCAGTGAACAAACACATCTATAATATAGGTTAGTGTGTACAACCAATCATAGATGCGTCATTATTTCTGATGAAATAGTTAATTTAGGATTAACAATTTTAGCCATTTTATAAATGGCTTTCAAGTAATTTTTTTTATTTAAAGTAAATTTTAAGACTTGCATTTTGATCCATATAGATATGATCTATATTAAAGCTCCTAAATATTACTTTTTATCAACATTTTTTATTTTAAATTATTTAAAATTACATTTCAGTGTTTTTTTTTGATTTTTATGAAATTTTACGAACTTATTTTGAATTATTTTGATATAATGTAAATCAGATATATTTTTAACTATAAATAAATAAAGTAATCGCCAAACACAATTCTCATATTTTCCAAAGATGCATAAAAATTGGATTCTACATAATCCAACAAATTATTTCCCTGTTCTTCTGAAATAATTTGTCTTCTGCTACCTCTTTTCTGTTTGCAAATTTCTCCATATTTTTATATCTGTAAATTATTGTTCCAATCGATTGTTTGGTGATTCCAAGTAATCCTCCAAATTCTTCGTAATTTTCAACATTTTAAAATGCATTAATTAGTTAAATTTTGTCATGTTCTATTAAAAAAACTAATATTAATATTATTAAAAATTGAAGATAAATCTTACGAAATAATGTCTTTATTATCTATACAACTCAAAGTTGAGTTTTCTGAATTTTCGTCAAATTTTTCGGTCATTTTGTTTCTAAAAATTTCTGAAAATGTCTGCAATCGATTTATTATAGTGCGTTATTCATTACAACGATTCTACATATCGAAATTTTGCATGCATTTTTTACTATGTGTTGTGTTCGTGTGTGTCAGTTTATTTGTTCTACCACTTTCTCACTTTCTATATTAAATGCGTTAGTTCTTTGCAACGCTAAAAATCAACACACAGGTAAGATTGTGTGTTTATTGATTCTATTTTTACATTATAGGGGCGTTTGTTCACTGCAAACGGGTGTAAATTAAGTTATTTCATGCAAAATTCAAATCTAACACACTTGTAAATGTGTATTTCTCTTCCTCTTGAATAGAGTTTTAACAGTGAACAGCACTGATAACGGATGCAACATTATTTGTGACTGACTGTCAAATAAACTTATAAGAAATAAGGAATTGAAAATATTGTTCATTATTGGTTGTGAAACTGTACAAAATAGCTACATAATTAAATAAATGCATAAAGGTCATTATTATTTATTTGTATTGTTTTTCTGAAATTCTAAATGTTATTAATACAACAACTTTCTTTTTTGATAATTGAGAAAGGTTCTCGTTCGAACCAGCCATTCAAGGAGTTTCTGTATTTGAGAGGCAATACTTTATATAATTATCAAGAAATATTTGTCTCGGCAGAATCTCATTCTATAAGCTTTCTCTGACTTTATCTCTTTATTTAAATTGAAACTCCTTAAAATTATCGCCTTCAATGCGTTCTGTAATTCGTGGATATTCTTCTCCACACTATCCAATATTTTGAAAGTCACTTTGAAATATCAGACCAGAGTGTATATTTTTGTAATTTCAAGTAATATTACATTTAATTAATATAAATAATTAATATGAATAAAAAACAGGACATGACTTGTATTATCAAAAATAAAAAAAATTGATTAATGCCTAATGAAAATAAAATTATTTAATTAGTTAATTTTTTGACCTCGCTATATAAGTGTGACAGCCATGATTTGGTAAAGCGTGATATTTTTTCATTTTACATTCATTCAACAGTTCCATAGCTTTGAGGTTAATTACTCAAACCTTTTTCACTATATTGTATGTCATTGATGGAACAGGAACTAATTGACCAATGAAACATGCGTAAAATGGAACAGTAAGGTTTAACTTCACAACTTGTTTTTGCTTTCTAAGATTTTCGTATTTGATCAGGTTTTTCTTGTCAAACGTTTACGGCGATTCAAGTGGACATTTGTTGTCAACCATGAAGTTTATTTTTTTCATTGTTTGTTATCAACAAGTTTACTTGTTCTCTTGAGTCAGGAACAGGAGAACAACAGCGATCAACCATGATAATAGAAAAATAGTATTTAACTTAGTAATGAGCTGTAGCCATTATTTATGTTTTTAAAGACTAAGATACGAGACAATGTTGAAATAAATTGTAAATGTTATCATTTGATTCTGAATTAGTGTTATAATTTATTAGGCTATGTTAAAGCCTGTTCAAGAAAGGCTCAATGAAGTTGTTAAGGAAAAGAAAATAAATCCAGAATTCGCGAAGTGTCCAATCGGTGCTATCAAGAAATTTGTCATTTATTTAAAAACAAAGTAAGGTCTGAAAATTTCAAAACGTTTTAATCAAAATTTAAAATTTAATTTATTAATGCTTCATGTAGCGCCTCAGATATCGATATTTAATTCTTATATTAATCATATTCAAAAATTATATAAAACTAATTAAGAATTACAAATACATTACTAATGAAATCAGCGCCGTACTATCGCAAGTGCAACAAGTGCAATCGCACTGGGCCCCCTATTTTTGAGGGGCCCCAAATATTAAATACATTAGAAAAACTTCTCCAATACCATAAATTACTACGAATTGAAAGAAAAAAAAAATTTTTTTAGTTTCTGCACAGGGCCCCCAAAAGTTACAGCACGGCGCTGAATGAAATAAACAAAAAAATTTAAATTTTATTTAAACTTTATTTAAATATTATTATTCAATACTTTTCACACGATTTTCAAAAATTGTTCAAAATAAATGCAGAAGCAAACAATTTCGATAACAAATTAAAAGTGCCTATTATGAATCGAACTATAACCTTAAATAATGAAACTGTAACCTTAATAATGAATTTACTTTGACGAATAAAATAAAATAATTCACGAAATGAAAATAATTGAATTTTTTTACCAGTAAATAAATAAGTTGAAATTTGATTTATAATTTCATTGTTTTAATAGTTTTCTCAAATTTTTGTTATCCAAACGCATCTTAGTGTATCTCTGTTTCCAAATCGTTCATATAATCGAGGTTTTACTGTATTAATTTTAGATATTTGTTTAAAATAATAGATGATTGTTAATTAATTCAGTGGTTCTCAACTCGTGTTCCTCGAAAAACATGACATTTTATCTTTAAATTTGCATTTAAGATACATATCATCGAAAACCTCAATTAATTTTTTTATTAGATGATTCAATACGTGATCGGATTATTGCCCACACGAAAATTGCCCACAGATAGTTTTGCCCACACGATTAATGCCCACAAGGAAAAATGCCCACATAGACAAATTTGGCATTTTTCATGTGGGCAATAATCATCGTGATCGGATTATTGCCCACACGAAAATTGCCCACAGTAAATTGCCCACAGATAGTTTTGCCCACACGATTAATGCCCACACAGAATAATCGTGTGGGCAAAACTTTCTGTGGGCAATTTTCGTGTGGGCATTTTTCATGTGGGCAATAATCATCGAATCGATTCAATAAGAAAGCCGTTTCACAGATATATAAACATACAAATATAAGTGTTTTTATTGCTTGTTATTGTTGCGCGTGGTATTTTCTTTGCTTATAATAATTATTTATTTATTATTATTTATTATTATTTTTATTAATATTATTATCATTATAATTTCAACAGATTTATAGATATTTGTGATTGGTCACTCATTGTGGGCAAGTATTTTTTATCAGTGTTTCGCGTAAAAAAATCATGTGAATGGTGTTCCGCGCTTTTATATTAATTGAGAACCACTGTCCTAATTGATGAATTGAGGCCACTTAGAAAATACTAATCTTACTGGCCAAGGAAAATATAAATTAAATGATATAATAAAAATATTATTATTATTAAAAATATTATACAATTATTATTACTTCTAAGATACGGAGGTACTGAAGGATATCTGAAAGAATGTGGACTTACGAAAGTCGAAATTGAGAGAATTAGAAGCAATCTCTTGAATGTTACTAAAAGCAATCGTGATTAAAATTTTACATTTTGATGGGACATTTTTAGTTATTTAAATAAATATTTATCAAATATTTTTTCTTAGTAAAAACTACTATATTCCAAATCTTATATTATCTGTTTTAGTTTTATTTTAACATTTCATTTATTTTCATTTCGACAATAGATCAAATTTGTGTTACATATGGAAAATTGATTTATTGTCGTAATAAAAATTTAAATTTAAATAACATCATTAATTTTTGGTACTGGAACAGAAGCATTATTTATTTTTTTAATTTAAGATTTTAGCCAATAATAAAAAAATAATACATTCATATTAAAGCAAATATATTAGGATGAATCAACAAGAATAACAATTCTGTACAGAAAATTGCCAAGAAAATCCTCTTTATAATGAAAATAAATTTCATTATTTTTAATATTCTGAAACCCTCATTTTGTCAATTGCTCTATTTATTGGCGATGCGATTTCTTTGACTTCTTTAAATATGTGGAAGAAGGGGGGGGGGGGGTTGTGTAACGGAATGCAGAAATGCATGGAATTCAAATGAATTTAAATATAGAAATAATTAGAAAGTTGAGTGCAAAATTAGTAAAATATCCAAAGATTCAATATTTTTTGATGAGGTAAAGACAGGTAGTAATGAAAAGACCAATCCAATAATTTTAAATAGATGCCAAGGCTTCAGATGAGAAAAAGGTAAAAATACAAACGAATTAAATAAAAATTAGTTATCTAATGAAAATCCCGAGCATTGTGAGAAACCCGGGTTATCACAAAATTATTTAATTACAATTAGGCAAATTGGAGAATAAAGGAAAGCCCGAGATAAAAGGGAACCCAAATTTAATTTACAATTGATTAACTTACTCGAAGAAATTGGGTTATATGAAAGTCCGAGATCTCCAAATTGACAGTAAATTAGATAATAAATAAAACCCGGGGAGACGTAAATAAAATTGATAACCTCAAGAAGGTCTCGGCACATAAACTAATTAAAATTAAAAGTGAATTCAATTACAAAAAGGGTATAAAAACAGGAGATAAGTTAATGAAATTGCCAGTTGGGCGAAGACAATTTAAAGGAGTTTAGATGTAATTCTAAAGAAATATTAATTTTAGTGCCAGCCAATATCAAATTGATTTTGAGAGTATCTGAAGGGAGATCTCCCATTGGAAGACTTATCAAAGCGCGAAAGGTTAAAAGTGTTATTGAAAATTGTGCAAATTAAAAGCATTATTGAGAATTGTAAAGATTTCAAGTATTTTAGAGAACTGTGTAGATAAAAGGTGTGATTGAAAATGATGTGGATATAAAGTGTTGTAAACAATTGTGGTAATTTTTAATAAACGCTTTTGTGTTGGATTGTTCGATTTATTTGAATAAGGCCACTGAAGAGTCAGAAACTAGTACCAACTTATAATAAATACCCAAAATATATATATTTGATTGTTTGAATATGTGGATATTTCCCCTAGGCATACTGATTAACAAATACGGCTGCAAAATCAATTCAGTATCTAGATTAGATGACGGGACCAAAGGTAGTTGGTAAATGTAAAGTTATTGGGATCGGTGAAAAAATTGGGGAATCATGTTTCAAAATTAGTAGAGAATGGTAAAAAGGTCGAGTGAATACTACACCAATCCAAGCTGATAATGATACTTACAACTTTGATAGGTTATAACCGGAAAATTTATTCATTTTGTGAAAAGCAACCGTCGTAAACTGAATATCTATTTTGTTCATTAAAACATGAGTCTCATCTTTTCATTGTAATCATAAAAAAATTGAAAATTGAAGTCAATTATATCGTTGTGAATGAGTTGAATATCTATGACTGATTTTTTGCATGCATGAAAAATAGGCTTGCAACTGAGAATTCCTAAAATATAGGAGAAAAACCTTGAAAAATAATTTCTTTCCATCGATACAGGAACCCGTTATAGGTTGGCGAATCTCAGTTCGAAACGTATTTCAATGTGAAGTAAATTTATCACGTTAGTATGCATTACCAAAGTGGTTGCTAAAGGTTAGATGTTGGAAGTACATTTTGGTTATTTGTCATCATTTTATGGTGGGGGTGAGAGATGAAAGGAACTACAACGACAGACCTTCGTTCAACCTTATCAAAAATTAAAAGTTATTGATGCAGTTTATTATAATAATTGTCTAGCCTCAATTAGAATTTTAGGAACATTTGAACTAAGGATATTTTAATTAATTCGCTCAACTTTAGCAACTTTAATTATGTTGAATTTCATGGTGTTAGATTTGTGGGATTTAGTTCCTTCTGATCCCATTTTTTCAGTAGCGTATTAAGGGGGCGGCTGATCAGGCTAAAGCCAGGGCCCCCAATTTTTAGGGCCTCAAAAATTTAAAATTAAAAATAACATTAGAGTAGCATATTATGCTTTTACAAAAAATTCAAGCTTAAAACTTCTACTATGTTGATTACTGTGTTATTACAGTAGGTGTTAAAAACGATGGACTTTTAGCTGAATTAAAAACATCCATTTTAGAACAAACTATTGGATAACTAAAAATAGTTGACGTAATATAAGCCTTCATCTAAATATGTCCCTAAAAAAGAGTTTAGGCTATCCTTCGTGAGAAGTGCAGTTTTGCTCATTATGTGCCGTGCACGGCTCATTCCTTTAATTTGGTTTGGAAAAGTGTAGCAAAAGGTTGTCCTGCTGCAGCCAGGATTTTTGCCTTTTGCAAAATCTTTATACCTGGCTTGTTGCATCTACTCATCGTTGGCAGGTACATCAAAAACACCTAAAAGGGTTACCTGTTAACAAAGCCTTGTCTGACACAAGATGGTCAGCCAGACATGATGCTGTTAGGTTTGTTAATAAATCATACTATGAGAATATTGCATCACTGGAAGAATTGGCAACTGACGAAAACCAACTGACGAAAACTGACGAAAACCACTTGAAGCAGAAGGATCTCGGAAAAAACTTGAACAACTGGAAGTCGCTATTTTACTTGAAATTTCGGACACAATTTTAGAAAGATTTCAGAAAACGAATTTGTCCGTTCGTTTTGCAAGGACCATCTTTGAATTCAGCCATCCATTTGTTGAAATCTCTCCTTGAGTTTGTTAAAAGACAGCGTTCTGAATTTGATTCTTGCGAAGAAAAAGGAAAGCAGAAGTCTGTGGAGAAAGAGTATAAACAATCACAAAAGAAAATCAGTTTGAAACAGTATTTTCACCGAGACAAAAATTCAAGATTGAGGTATTTTTGGTAATCATTGACAAACTATCTTCAACTCTCCAACATCAGTTAGACGCATATAAAGACATCCATGAGAACTTTGGCTTTCTTACAAACCTAACTAAGCTCAGCAATGACGCCATCCGAGGGGCAGCAGCCAAGTTAATGGAAGAATATTCAAGTGATTTCGAAGACTACTTTCCTTGAGAGTTAGTTCAATTTTCCCAGCTCTTCAAGACAGTTATTGTGAAGCCCCAGGGCCTGCGTCAAGGACAGGAATAAGCATAATGCAAACCTCAAAACACATGCACAGAGCTAAAGATGTTTCTGTTTTTGAATGAGCGAAATTTTACACAGTCCTTCCAGGATGTTCACATCGCACTTCGAATCTATCTCTCAATGATGACATCAAACTGCAGCGGAGAAAGATCATTTTCAAAGTTGAAAAGAATAAAAAATGAAGTTAGAAGTTGCATGGGACAACAAAGGCTGAGTCTGTTCTCTCTAATGAGCATCGAAAGTAAAATTGTAAGCTCACTTAGCTTTACTGACATAATTGATAACTTCGCCATGAGAAAAGTTCGCAAGCGTAGGTTCTATATAGTCTAATAATAAATATTCTAATGAAGTGTGAATTCATTTAACTTTATATAAATTAAATTTACTTCTATTTAATTTTTTTTAACTTTGCCTTACAAGTTAGAGTCTTACATTAGCTGCTAACAATCATTTTATATGGACGCTGGACTGGACCGGGCCCCAGTTTGAATTGCAGCCAGGGACCCCGTGCAAGCTTAATCCACCCCTGCATGTATTCCATTAATAAGAACTTACAATCTAAGATACAGTAATTTTTATTTCTTTGTAACAAAATAAAAGCAAATTGATGAATCACACTGGATATGTTTAACAATTGTAAACTATTCCGTCATTAATTAAATTAGCTGATATCTTGGTAACTTGCAGAAATATACAAAGTTTTTGTCTATGTTCTCTGGTTATCTATTTTTCTCAATCTGCTGTCCCTATATTTCGTAGTCTTCATAATTCATAGCTTCAATAATTCTTATCCACAATTTATCTATACACTTAGTACTCGAACCAATTTTCCCAATTCATGTTAAATCCAATTCGTTTTGTGTAATAACTTTATCTGTAGATGCCCATCAATTTTTAAATTATTATATTCGTCTTTAACTTTATAATTGCAACTCGCTTATACATTTCCACTCACAAAAATGTTAACTTCTGGCTTTAATTAATTTTATATTAAATTCAAGTTTTTGAGTTTTACTTGCTCTGTATTTAAATTTTTTGCCCTTTTAAATGTGTTTGTGCATTTTAAGGTAACTCCAACACATTGTTAAATACCTGGGTCTACTAAAAATTGAATGAATAAGTTAAATCATTCTTCCATGAGTTCACCACTAAATGACAGATTAAAAAATTATTGTAAAGTCACGAAATGGAATGCGAAAAGACGAGTAACGAGTAATATTGTTTGATGAAACTAAGTTGAATGACAAACTGGTTGAATAATGGATTGATTCCATTTTATATATATTTATTTTTAATATCCCATATTGACACAGTGTAGATGATGAAGTCGACCATTAGTAAGCCTTGGTGTTCTCCCTTTTACTTCAGATTCCACCCAAATTTCACAATGCCAATCCTATTTTTGACGAATACAGTTTGGTATAACTATTTTTGGTGTCATTAATACTGCATATTGAGTTACATACACACCCAGCTTGATTTATAACATCGGCCAGGGAGTAACTTTAGGCCAGTAGTTATAATCCATCATAGACGTTTTTCAATTTTGATCTTTACAAGTATTTTTAACATTATTAAGAATGATTCCATTTTTATTCATAAAGTCATTCCATTTCTGATCAATTTTCTGATTTACATTTTTTGTCAAGATTTGGTTTTGAAAGTATAAATAAATTTAACATAATTAAAGTAGCTCAAATTCAAAGTGATTATATTAATAAAATTTTTATTGCTTATCTTAAAAAATTATAATTATTAAATGGTAATTTTTCATTTAAAAAGTTATTAAACAATGGTAAATAACGAATTGATTTCTAATATAAGACATTGTTTATATGAAATGTTAAATTTAATTCACTTTATTTAAACTTAAAATTTGTATTTCATTAAATTTTTCTTATCATCATAATACTTGATTTGGCATATATATAGCTTATGAAATACAATAGGTAGTATTCATATTATTAATAATCTTAAAATTTTGAAGTCTTTGTGGTTGACGGGATTCATTTATAATGACTTTAGAATTAACGAAAGATGCAGATAATATTTATTCGTAAATTACATTTTTTTAAAAATGAATTATGCAAATCTCTACTATTAGAAGCGAAATATCAGGTAGTTATCACAAACGATCTATTTTTGGAGGAACAATTATTGGACAGTCGATTTTAGCTGCATATCATACCGTTGAGTCCAGCATGCATTTACACAGTTTTCAAGTATATTTTTTAATAAAAGGTATTTTGATATTTTAATTTAAACTTTAATAACATTCCATATTAAAACGTATTTTATTTTATATATATATATATATAATTGTGATTAAAATGCTGTTTTCCTATGAATTATTGACGAGTCCCTATCAAAATTTCTATTTGATTCAGGAGATTCTTCTGCAAAAATGATTTATGTCGTCGAAGCGATAATGAATGGTAGATCTTTCGTCAAAAGATCGGTTTCGGTTGAACAAAGAGATTTGGTTATTGCAAAAATATTTTTATCATTTAAATTAGATGAACCTCCAAGTGAATTTATTTACATTCCAAAATTTCCTAACGTAATTGGGCCAGACCAATGCCCATTAGTTACTGATTTATTATCTGAAAAATTATTGTAAGTTATCAAATATTATTATTATATTTATTATTAATATTATTATTATTATTTATTATTTATTAATTATTATTTATTATTATTTATTTATTAATTATTATTATTTATTTATATTATTATTTATTATTATTTTTATCATTATAATTTCAACATTGAAATGATTTTTCTAATTTTATGTATAAATAATAAAATAAATCACTGAAGAAAATAAAAATAATAATAACCATTTATTATTTATGAGACTTGGCACAATTCTTTTTAGGTATCTTAGCAATATTAAAGAGATACAAATTATTTATATAATACCATTTGTTTTATAATTCCCCATTAAGATCATTTCATTTATTATTAAAGGGGTATTTCTTTATAATTGGGCATCTTATTCTAGCATGCAAAAATTGCAACTGAGTAATTAATATTTCGTTATCTAAATCACGATCTGGCATCTCAATAATTTTGAAAATTACCTTAATGTTAGAAATGAAAAGAAATTGATTTCGAGCAATCTCTGATGGCGCTCTGTTAGGATTTGTATTGGGCATAGTTTTGATGTTTGATTGTTTGTGTCAGATTTGAGATTGAGGTTCTGATTCTAAATGAGAGTTATACGCAATATTATAGAATAATATTAATTCATTTTCATTTTATTGCTTTATTTTCTTTTGCCATCTTTATTTGTGACTTTATTCTATTTCTTTTATTTTGTTTACTTTTGCTCCTTTTTATTTTCTTTTGCTTTTTGTTTTGTTTGTTTTGTGCTTTTTTATTTTTTTCTTTGTTTATTTTGATTTTGATCTTTTTTTAAATTTTGCTCCTTTTTATTTTCTTTTTATTTTGCTACTTTTATCTTTTTTGTTTTTTTGTTTTGTTCCTTTTTTGCTCTTTTTTTTCTTTTGTTCTTTTTTTTATTTTTTTTATTTTGCTCCTTATTTCTTTTTTAATTTGTTTATATTTATTTTGCTATTTTCTTTTGCTTTTTTATTGTTCAGCTTGCCGTCTTGAAATATGATTTCGATATATATATATATATATATATATATATATATATATATATATATATATATATATATATATATATATATATATATATATATATATATATATATATATATATATATATATATATATATATATATATATATATATATATATATATATATATATATAGTTCCCTGCATCGTTATTATTTTCAGCGGATATCTCTCTATTGTTCTTGCATTTATAGTTGAGCATAGTTTCATGCTTCCAGGTCCACCAAATTACTCCAATGTATCATTTTCTAACTTCATCCTTTGAATCAATTTATTCTTTATTTTTATAACTGTATGCCTGGCAACAATCCCGGTTGCCACAACCGAGTGCTGTGGTTGCCTGCTTGCGATCTTTAAGATTACACGCATTATTGTAAGAGAATCTTTGTCATGCTCCTCAAAAAAAGAATGAGCAGTGATGGGTACACGTTGCATATACATGGAACACTCGGGTTGACAGGATCTCCAGCATACATCATTGTCATAGCTTACTGCATTCTCAAGCTTCATTACTGGTTTGCAGCTACCTTGGCATGTCATCGTGCGATGAAAGAATCCGTTCTGAAACATTTCTATCTTGTTTGAAATTGACTTTTTGAGAATGTGTATGCCTCTATGGATTTCCTATATCGATTTTGCTATTCCCCCTGCAACTAATTCTAAAGCGATCGTAATCTACATAATTTTTTATTTTAAAATTTAAGACACCAAATATTGGAGATATTAATTAATAATTACGATTGTGAAATTTTGAAAGGTGAAATTTAGCGAATTGATGATATGTATATACCTGGTTCAAATAAATTGGAGAAAATTTGACCGGGTTGTACAAAATCTGTAAAATAAAAAAGAAAATTATCAAAATCAATTAAAAATTAACCAAAATTCAAAAAAAGTAAAAATCAATATTTTTCTGGGAAAAAAGTGCCAAAAGAAATTTTGAATTCCTATTTCTTGGTTGTAGAATCGCACAATATGATGCAAATTACCACAAATATAACAAATTGTACTTAGTCTTGAAATCTGATTTTTTTTGATTTATCTGTCTTTCTAGATGCTGATTGTTCTTTTCCGAGATTTGATATCACTTCTCTTATATTTCTATTATCTCCTCTTTGAATCTTTGAATTTCCAGTGTTACATTATTTTCGACTCTCATATATCTACCCTGACGATTCATTTCATTTGCGCCACATCGAGAATACTTTTTCGATGTATCATTATTCGATCGCCGAACGTGAAATACATCTATAATTTTCTGATTCTTTTACGTTATCCTTCTCTTTGATTAATTCCACTGCCTCTTCTAGGGTTTTTGGTTTCAGTATAATGTAATTTCGAAGACCTCTAAAAATCACTTCTAACTTTATCTTACTTTATATCTTTTGCGGCTCGTTTCACTTTTCTACTGATATCTTCAGTACACTCTTATATTTCTGGTCTTGTTCTTAAAGGTTATTTAATCATCCTTACTTTGCATTCCTTTATAGGAAACATCTCGATAAATATTCTTGAATACAATTCCACTGTATTTGATTCTTTTCCAAAATCTTCTCTCGATTCAATCTCGAACAAAATCTTTGAATCGAAGTGTCATCTTAATAAACGATTTTTATACCCTTCTTCCATTTCAAATATATTTAGGAACGAAGTGATGTTCTCTAAATGTTTTCTGATATCTTTCTTGCATCTTGTAAATAAATATAGAGATCCTTCTATTTATTGTGCCAGAAGATTTTTTACAAAGGTATTCTTATTTTTATTATTTTTTACAGTGCATTGTCATGAGTAAATGGACACCCATGATAAAAAACTGAGTCTTATCCATGAAAAGCGATTATATTTCGCTCTCTAATATCTGGTAGATTTTCCCTTAGCATTAAAAAGAGCAGTTACACGTTGTGACATTAAATGTATAAGTTTATTGATATTGTTTCCCATTCCTCTTGAAGGGCGACCAAAAGATTTGCAGTTGAGGCTAGCTTGCAATGTCGCTTTCTTAAGGCCTTATCCATGAGAAACCGAACATTTTCAATCTGATTCATGTCTGCCGATTGTGTACTTCATTTCCGACAGAAAATCGGGCCTTCGTTGCTCATGAGGTGTGGCCAGGTGCACCATCTAACACAGATATAGCAGGTTCTTTTGTTATTTGGGCAGCTGTTGTACGATAATCAAACTCAACGCTTCGTCGCACATACCGAAGAATACGCTCAGATGGTTCTGGTCGTCCACTACGAGGGGTTGACACTGAAATTTTCTGAATTATGAAATTGACACAAAATATTGTTCACTGTCAACCAAGGCACGTGATCTTCCTGTCTCACTTATCCAATAATTCGACCTCTTAAAAAATCTGACAGTTATCTGGCACCTGAAGTGCGTGGTATGATTAATACAAGTGTGAAAACACATGGAAATGAGCTCTGTTATATAGCTAATTGGAAAATATTAACCAATCATAACTTTCGTACAACTAACGATAGGACGATGTAGATTTTATATTTTGACTTTATTCTAGTTCTTGCAATGTGATGTTACTAACGATTTTAAGCATTTTCTCTATTTTATTGGGTGTCCATTTACTTATGACAATACTCTATATATACTAATCAGAAATATCTGCAAAACTAATAAATTAAATTAATTCTGTATTTTTAATTGCATTATATAAACTTACACTTATTTAAATAATTTGGGAAAAATTGGACTTCTCGTAATATTTTCGTAATGTCGAAAGTGGAAGTATATATTTGGACTATTATTTGGTATAGGTGTGAATGTTGTTACTTGGATATTTGTTGATATATTCCACACAGTAATAATACAAAATAGTCTTTGTCTCCTTGATTTGTTCTTGCCTTTATAAATTATCCAATTCTATTCAGTAAAAATATAAAGTAGTTCTAATTTCTTTTGAATTTTTTTCTTGATTTTTTTTCCAATTTTTAATTTTCCATTTTTACTATAGTAAATTATCGCTATATAGTTTTTTTAAGAAATTTATTCCTTGGCGTTAAGGACACCATAACGGGAGTAAAAACAAAACCTAATTGAGGTTCTGTTTTGACTCGTAATTAAAATAAAAGTATATCATTCTACTACAGCGATATTTAACCTCAAGTTGCAGGGAGTTTTCAATGTATTTGATTTTCGCGGATATACCGTATTTGAGGAGCAGTCTACTAGAGGATTTCCAGAATTTGGAAAGGAAGGAGGTAGGAAATCGTTTAGATGTTTCCCATTCAGCCACAATAGAGCTGCATCCAGGTTGCCTTGGCCTCTTGCCTGTGCAAGTTCACAGGTGACAAGGTTACGGAAACTTAGATATCAGGAGCTGAGGGACCTGATCATGTGAACAATGCTCTGGATATATATGAAGTTGTTGTTTAATTGCATGATTTTATCCCCCATCGCGGTTCTAAAAATTCTTTAAGTTGTTGGTCAAAGCCAAGGTATTGCGTAACCCCTCTCTTAAGGCGTTTAGAGTATAAAGTCATATGTCTGATTTCGCAGCTGCGAAAAGTGAAGATGAGGCGGGAGTGTATAAAGATCTTGTAGAACATTAACTTCTGTGCCGGGTGCAGGTAGGATCGGAAGATAAGTTGTGTGTCTATGAGAGCGTTGTCGAGTCTTTCATCAATGTTGTGCTTATTTTTCTGCGAGGAGTCGATGCCGAGATATCGGTAGAGGTTTGAGTCGTCAATAACGGGTATTCTTTCACCATAGAGTGTGATGGGGGGGTGTCGAATGTGTTGAGTGAGAAATAGCCAGACTTAGATGTTTTAAACCGAAGATTAACCTTTTGTGCCAGTCGCACCGTCTCATCTAGTGCAGCGGTAATGGAGGAGAAGGATTAGGAAATTAGGACAATGTCATTAGCATATGTGGTATTTTCAGATATTACTAATAGGTATCCTATTATAGATGAAAGTAAAAATAATTTGCCTCATATCATTTAGCATGTGGGGTAAGTCAAGAGTGGTGATGGGAGTTTGTGAGTTAAGGCATTTCAGTATGTGGCATATGTATTGTGCAGGCTCAGGTGGTGTTGAGCATCGTGGGTATTCAATATTCGTTAGTGACAGGGCGACGTGGCTGACGATATTTTGTAGGCTAATAATATTGTCTAAGAGGTTGATGGCTATATCATGATGGAGGGAGAGGCTGTCTATGATCACTGCCAGATTGCGGTGTTTATCCAGGAAGAAGAGGATCCAGCTGTCCCTGCCATTGGGCATTGGTATGATAAGTCTTTGAAGGGGAAGGTGGCAAAGAAGTCTTTGTAATTGTGTCGAATAAGCGCGTTGCCGATGAAGGGATCTACAAATATGGTTGACTTCCTCATTGCATATTTGTAGAGATAAGCCTTAATTGTAGATAGTGTCAGGGAGTGGTAGCTCAATAATCTCACTAGGTGAGTAGCGAAGTTGTTGTTCGTCGGTAAACATAATTTGCCTTAGTGCATTAAAAGTAGGGGTGTGTGCATCAATTTGGCCAAATGTGCTGTTTGCAGTGGTCAACATGATTATAAAGGTCTTTGAATTTGACATAGTTCATGGTGAATCTGTCGTTTCCCTTTTGGTAGCAGTCGACATGTGAGTCTTCACTAATTTCGATCCCATGTATTTCCCGGGCGTGGGAGAGGAACTTAGCTTTGTCATATATGGGGTTAACAGCTATAAGGTCATGAAATTCATTGATGAGGGATTCAGAGATATGTTCGGTGCTGTCAGTGGTGGGTGTGGTGAGTTTCTGCTCGTGATTCACGGGTTGGGCTTGAAGGGCTGTTGGAATAGGTGAGTAATGGAGTTCAAGACATACAGGTTCCATCGTAAATTGAACGTCATCGGTAGGAAGAATAGGAGTACGGTCATGGTATGGTTCGGTTACAAAGGTCCGTTGAGGAAGGGAGACGTGGGAAATGGGGGCCGGAGGACATACCAGAGCTGTTGGCCGGTTTAGGTGTGGGGAGGGGTTGAAGAAACAGAAGATGGGATGTTGTGGCTGGAGGTCTGATTGAGGGTACATTGTAGTGTGCAGCCTGTTCGTTGCCAGAGTCGGATTTAGATGGGGAAAGGCTGGGGTGTGGTGGGGGCGGGCGGGTGTCGTCCTTGTCATTCTTGACTGAGGCCAGTTTGGTGAGGTCGTGGGCAATTTTTTTCAGGACGTGTTTGATTTTGTCGAACCTGCTGGTGATGTTACGCTTATAGTTAGAATATGATCTGCGGTTATAGGCGGTTCTCGACTTGTGATGAAGTTTTGTTATGTGTCGGGGGTTCATAGTGGTTAAAGCACTAACATTTGAGTTCGACTCAATTTTGTCTGAGTACGTCAGAAAGAGAGATGATCTGAGCCATCATGCTGGTACTCGGATTGGTGAAATTTGGGCGGTGTGTTATTGCTTGTTCTGTCAATTTTTTAAATAGTAGTTTTTAGACAAATAATTATTATTAATAGTAAAACCCTTGTTAGTATAAGGTTTATTTTTATCAGCTTCTATACATCGAATGCGGGCAAAATTGGTCTGATTAAGTCGTGGGTAATTTTCATTATTTTATCGGATCCTGCTTCAGCTTAAGCATGCTTGTTCTGAGTCGATGATCATACCTATTGAATTAAGTACTTTATAGATACATTCCAGATCGGAATGTATCATATTTATGTTACTCATCTCCTCGATTACTCTGAGCAATATCCGTGACCTTGCGTTCATTTCCTCTGGTCGTTTCATAGGTCCTTTCGTGATTACTTCGATATAAATGGCAGTCGATGAGTTTGGATGTCTCAGCTGCGTTCTGATTCGGTTCCAGCTGCATTTCAGTTCCTCATCCGGCTTGTTTCCGGGATATACATCGACAAATTCAATCAATTTTGTCGCGTCTTTAAGACATATTTCTGCCGAGTGCTGATGAATGTTATTATAGGTGGTCATTTTTATTTTCATTGTTTTTTAAAAGCACTCTGATATTCCTATACCCAAGATGGTCCTTTCACTGGACCTTCTACTACGTCGACGGGTGTGCCAATCGATCACAGCATGTCCTGCCACGTGTACATTGGAAGTCGTGTCGGTTTGATGCACTCATAGATACGACGAATAAGCACTTCACAATCACATGGAATCACTTGCAGTTGGCTTATTAGTCATTTCTCAATTGTTATAATGGTTATCTATTTTCATTTACTTACAACGCATTGTATTGGTCATGAACTGTCTCTATTGGCAAGGGTTGAATGAAACACCTGGATCCTCATCCTAGATATTGCCAGAAGTCTAACCTATGTAATGACAAATTTTCTGTGCTTCAACTCTCACGTTCAGTTTATTTGAATATATGTCTGTTGTTATTTCATTCGGGCGGTATGACATTTCCCAAGTTCTCGCAGGGGTTTACTCTTAATTTAAGATCTTGATGATTTTGCTTCTTGAATGACCTATAGTGAGAGTGTTGTTTCTTGTTGACAGCTTTGGGCAGGGATTCGTTTTCATTTTTGCTTCAAATCTGTTTGATTTCTCATAATAACCTTTATTATTTAAAGCTCCGGTTCGAAATTTTTGTAGGAATCCGCCCTTTAATATCGTTTAAATGAATTAAAATCAAATTTCAATTTTAGATTAGATTCTGTTGAAAATATTGCATCAATTCAAAGTCAAATTAAAATAATAAAAAAAAATCTCAGATGAAATAAATAAAAAATTAATTACTTATTTAGTAATGTTCAAAAATTCAATTATTTAAAAATATCCTTTTGAAAATAATGTCAGAAATATTTTGTTTGATGATAATAAAAATACAAATGATGTTTCAAGTGCAAGTAAAGTCAAATTTACATTTCGCGATATGAAAGAATTTATAATAAACTTCTCCGGAACAAACGAAAAATATTATTTCCAAAAAATCCAGCGCACTGAAATCCCGATTCCCGCAAATTACTACGGTTCTACGTGTGTAATTGATTTGGAAAATGTCAATAAATTTTACTAAATATCAATTAAATTTTTAAAATTTTAAATCCTCACAAACATTATACCTTCTTTTAGAATTCTTAAAGATGAATCTATGATAGCTAGGTTACAGGGTTATAATGAATGGCTTGTTGATTTTCCACTTCATGTCAAAGCAATTGATCCGGAAGTTCAATCATTATGCAAAGAAAATCCAACAAATAAGATTTTTAAATGGTTACGATTGCGGGACGATAAATGTAAGTTGATGTGATTTAGCTTTAAAATTATTTAAAGCGGTTGACATTTTATTAGTTACTATAAAATATTAGTTACTATTAATAACTGATAATTAATCAGTCAGTGGAAGTATAAAAAATATTAGAATATATCAAAGTTTACAAGTGAAAATATTAATTAATTTAATATTAAAAAATAATAAAAATGTCAAATAAACGTATTTTTTAAGTGGATCATTGAAACTTAAGCACAAGGAAGACTTGAAATTTGCTGAATCAGGCTATCCGATGCCCACACTCCCTTTCCATAATATATATAGGTTTTTGATTCAGTGGGCATCGGAAATTTCCATGGCATAAATGTGCAATTGCATTGTGAAAATTATCAAATGTACAATTCTCTACTGATAATAGGGCATTTGCTTTTCAAATGAAAATGTGTCGATGCCTATATGAATTAAAAAATGTCATTCAAAATTTATTTATTCAAAAAATCTGCCAGTTGTTAAATCGAATATTCAAATATATATTTTACCCACATAATTTTTACTATTTAATTTAATAATAGTTGATTTTAGATATTCCAATAATCCAGTGGCAATTAATTTAAAATTCGATTAATTAATAATCCTTACATTATTATTGTTTTAACCATTCAATATGTCTGATCAAACGTTTTCCTTCCTTATCTCATATTTCCATTCATAATTTTAGAAATATCTTCTATTTTTATCAAAACTTGATAATTTATTCTAAATTCTTTATTTATTA
>CAUHTR010008235.1:0-16093 GCA_959609185.1 Schmidtea polychroa | reverse complement strand
TAAATTCTTTATTTATTATATTTTCAAAACACTAATTTCATAGTCTCATTAACAGCGGTTTTTTCCTATAGATTTATAGTTTATAGTTATAGACATTCCGGGAACAAATCAAATTAATTTTTTTAAAGGCACATAAGTGGTAATTATTATTATTATTATTATTATTATTATTATTATTATTATTATTATTATTATTATTATTATTATTATTATTATTATTATTATTATTATTATTATTAGTACTACTATTAGTATTATTAGTAATGTTACTGTTACTACAGTTTATTATCACATTTTAGTTAAGAATTTGAAAATTAAGTACTAATTAATTATTATAGTAAAGCAAAAAGCATGCCACAAAATATGATGTATATATGTGAATTTGCGTAGAGATAAAATCACAGAATTAATAAAGGCTAATAATGAAGCCATCGCTGCTGGCAATACGATCTTAATGACATTGTTTTACATCAGGAAAATTTATGTGGAAAAATTTTAAAAACGGAAATTGTATTAAGCGTTGTTAAAAAACCAATAATTTTAAAAGAGCAAAAGAACTTAATCAGAGATAATTTCAAGAGTGTCTTAAAGTAATAGGTACTGAATTTTCAGATATTATTTAGAATCAAGGAAAAAAATGGCCTGTAATAATAATAAAAATAAATATTTTAATATGCCTTCATTGTCTTGTTTACCCTTAGGACATGTTGAATGTGACCAGTACCCTTGCGACAAATACCCATAGGGAGACAAAATATCTTGTCGGATAAACTCTGACTATATATATAATAAAACTATATAATGACTCTTCATAAGAAAATTACATATTTGATATCTTTTTCAATTCAATTTCAAAATTCATATGATTAAAATTTTTATTATTTTAATTAAACAAAAGGAAAAAATGACCTGCCGCGTCATTTTTTCCCTTGATCTATTATTATACAGATCTGAGATGGCTTCAGTAAGGTGGAGAATGCTCAAAAGATTTTACCATTTAAGAACTGAAATAAAAATATTTATGTAAACAAAAAGGAAATCTGTGTCCGAATTTGAAGGACGATGGTTGGGTTTTAGATTTAGCTTTTTAGTAGTACTTAATAGAAAACTTGAATGATTTAAATTTGAGACTTCAAAGAAAAAATTAATTTATTAATAATATGTTCCAAACAATAACAGCGTTTGAAAGAAAGTTAAATTTTGGCACAATCAAATAAAAGTAAAAAGATTTGAGACATTTCAGTACTTTGGCTCCACATGAACCTGTAAGTTGCACAAAATATGCAGCATTAATTTTTGATTTTCATTCAAGATTTTCGAAAATATGAAGAGTATTTCAACATATTTTCTACCCAATTTGAACTGCAAAGTGACATTCAACTGAAAGAAAAGAATGTAACTCCCTAATTTTCACAATCACGCTTTATTAATGTCTTCAGCTTTTGGCAGTACCTATATTTGTGAACAACTATTTTCAAGAATGAAACATACAAAAAACTAAAATATGACAAAGATCACTGACAAACATCTTGAAAATGCATTAAGAATTGCAACCTCGTCCTTTGAACCCGATATCGATTTACTTGTTCAACAAAAGCAAATTCATCCATCTCATTAGTTTGAATTTTTTCCGTCTTTATTAAATCCAAACTAAATGTTATGAAACTTTTACAAATGTAATATAATTCTGTCAAATATCTATCTTCTGTCTGTTCATGCTCCTCATCTACGGTAGGCATATTTGAATATCATTTCTGTTATCTCGATCGTAATTTGATTTCTGATTGTGTTTGATTGGCATTTCTCTATTATTATGCGGGTAAGAATTGTTCCTCTTGAATACGTTGGAGTATTAGTTATTGTTGATTTAAAACCATTAATTTTCAAATGCCCTCTTCTACCACAACCAGAAAACTCGATGTCCGCGTACATGTCCGTTCTCGTTACACCCGAAAAATTTAATTAACATAATTTATGGCTGATTAGTGGCATTCAAAGCTAAAATGTTCTCTCCTACATCAGTAACAATCTCTTTTCCTTTTTTTTGCATTCTCGTCTGATATGACCGATTGGCATGACAATTCCTTGTATTTATTTTTATGAACGAATCTTCCATTATTAAATATTTTCTGCATTGTAGGTATCTGTCATTTTTAGAGATTTTGCCTTATTCTCAATACCTCAGCATGTGTTTCTTTTCTAAAAGCAGTAACTCTTCGGCATTTAATCTGCTCCCGTATTTTGTTTTTGTTTTATAGTCTTGCGAAAATCCTGACTCACAAAGATGTGGTCGGAAACGGCAATAGCCTTTTAATTGTGCGGTTAAAAACTGCAGGATACTCTGAGATACATTCAAGCTAATGGAGACTTTTTCAGAAAATAATGCTGAAACTTCTCTCATTTCTTCACCAAGCTTTCTTTATAGACATCCTTTTTAATCAACGATACATTTTTAAAATAATAGAATGTAATATGCAATAATTAATTTGCACAACTGAGACAAAAATATATTATCTTACCTTATATCGAAAACACAAAACTAAAAATAATATCAAATATAAAACTTATTATATGTATTAGTTGGTTGTCATAGAAACAGACTGCTATTTTCTGCTAAATGTTGGAAACAAATTTTGTTTAACTTAAATATTTTCTTTCGAAGTACAGAAAAAAATAATATTATTTGAAATGATTTTGATAAGACATTTGATCATATTTTTTGAACTTTCTGCCAATCTACATGTCAAAATATCGTTTGGTTCCTTCGATAAACACCCTAGATCTATCATAAGCTGCTAGTAATTTTATTATTACAATAACCCAAGGACAATTATTAATTAATCCTTACAATCCATTTATCGATTTATATAAAAGATTTATGTAAATAAAGTATTTGCATGCACTTCAAAAAATATTTGCTAGTAAGATATCATGGAAATACAACTATTTATTTATTTATTAGCTACTGACTTTTAATGAGTAGTGAGTTGTGCATAATGCGTCAGATGTTAAACATCGTCATTGTTATTATTACTTATTATAAAACTATGTTAGGACAAAAATCAACCTATACCAAAAAAATAGAAAACCTAGTTGTATTTATTGGTTATTTTTATATACATGCTGAACATGCGCGTAGTTTTTAACGAGACAAAACTATTCTTTTACCATGCCATCTTTTTTTGTTATTTTAGTCAAAACGATATTTTTGTTATGCTGCTTGATTGAAATTTAAAAATATATACTAGCAATTCATAGGCGATAATAAAGTTTGTATCAATCTTTACATGTATTTTTTATCTACACTATTTCTTTTTATTCTCAAACCCATCCAATTTCGGCAACTACAAGAACGATTTTTATTTTATTTATTCTCACAACTTTATATTGAAGTAATATCGAAATTTTTCTCAGAATTTTCGTATTTATAGTGTTTCTAAATTGTGACAAATGTTTCTGTACATCTACTATATCCCACCATAATTTAAATCTAACTGTTTGAGAACAGCTTCATATATCTGAATTGAATAACCTCGACTAATTTGTTGCAATTTTTCTTCCTTCTATTCGAACGTCGAAAGTAGCTCTCCAAGGAGTATATTCTTTCAATATTCCTGAGAACATAAGAATTATTAATTTCCTCATTTTTTATAAGGTTCGAGCATATTGTCTCGTTCTTAAATTCATGGATAATGCTGTCAATTTTCTTACACATTCTATTTTTTCGCTTTCAGTTAAGTCATCCTTCGTATTCTTAACCTTTTCCAACTTTCCTAATTTTTTTCCAGTATCCATCAAATTCGTGAGTCAATCTGAAACTGTTTCAAATTCATTAACATATTGTTTGTAAACTTAGTGGACATTCTCGTTTTGCGTACTCAAACTTTCTTGGTTTCTCAATTTAGTGATTTGATTTTTCTTTGATGAGAACTTAACCATTTTATTCTTAAAACTTTCTTCTCACTATCCCCTTTTAGTGGTATAGCTAAAATTTTATTAAGAATTTGGCTAATAATTCCTCCAGCTCGATCCACGTTATTTCTTCATCAATACTTTTTGAAATAATTGTTATCAAATATTATTCTTTCCTTATTATACGAATTAAAGTAAACTAACAAATAATCAAAGTCTAATATCTGAATTTCCAGATCGACGTGTTTCTTTTTGAAAATGTAATTTTAAAAATTTCAGGGAGTTTAGAAACAAAAATTTCAAACTTAATTGATAATATAGTTTTATTCATTCTATCCCGCTAACCTTATTTATTCACATCTATTTATATAGACCAAAAAATTGCAACACTTTTTATTTGAATTTCTATTTTCTGCCTGTCTCTGCCTGATTTGATAACGGTTTATTTACATGTTCAACCGCGGGCTTAGACTTGCCAAGAAACACTGTCTACAAGCCTGTATAAATTTGAAAAAAATTAAGGAAAAACAAAATTATTTATTATAATAAATTAGGGTTAAGGACTCATCTTTTACAGCCGTGACCAAAAAAATTTTCAGTACGACTACATAAAATGGTAAGCTCCTTTTTTTCATGATTGTCTAATATTCTAATAAAATCTCATCAAAAGTAAACGTGGTTTTGAAATAAATTTATTATTTAATTGGAATTTTTAATTATCTCTAAATATTGTGGATTACTATCGATGTCTTAAACATTAGGAGTTCCTACAAAAACGGGAACTCTAATAAATATATTTCTGATAGTTTTGTTAAATTTAAATATAAGTCTAGCATGATAAATAATCAAATTTTTCTTATTATTGTCATTACCACTCGTCTTTTGTAATGAAATCATTTGAAATAGGAAAATTGCGCTCATTTTGAATTGAAATTGGCTTAATTTTAGCCTTCGCATTTATCGGCTGTTATCAGTTTTGTGTCTCTTGCCATTTCTGGTAAGTTAAACTCTTTGGTGATTACCTAAAATTGATCTAATTGTGTAATTTCAACTGTTGCTTCAAAACTAACGCTTCAGCTGGATGTTCAATTGTTGCCCATTCGTTATTAGGAAACCTTTGGCAGTTTTGTACAAATCAGTATATAATACAAATTATTAAAATTCTTAAGAAATTCGTGTAGATATTGAGATTATTGTAACCTCAACTTGGTCATTATTAAATAAATAAAAACACAAAAACATTATAAAGGGTTTATTCAATATAACAAATATGTACCAAAAACTATTTGCTTTGACCACAAAAAATTAATATAAATTCAAAGTTTTGTCTCTGGAGCAGTTTTATTCAATTATCAATGCTCTGTGTTTATCAAAATCGGTTACATCATAAACATATAAGAATTTTCATAAATATTTAGATATTTAAATGCATTAGCTCATTCATCAATAGATCCGCTAAACTTTGCTTTTTCAAATTTTTTTATTTTTTAGCTCTTGTTTAAAATTTGTCTATTATTTAACTATTGTAAGTGAACAGTTTTATTTTCCAAAACTGCTTACACCTGGAATATATTCTTTTCTTTAATATCCGCTTATACCTTCTTAATGCCTGGAAAGTCCTTTTAATATAGATTCTTTGCTAGAAATTGTGGTAGAATATTTATAATATATTTTTAACATATTGGTATTATCTTAACCATGTTTAGCCCCGTGATGCACATATTCAACACAAGTTTCCAACATTTATTAAAATATGAAGTTAATAAAATTTTCAGTGGAATTTTGTGTTTCTAAGTACATATACAACAGTTACAATTTGATATTCGTCATTAATTTTACATCCTGTTGAATTTTTTTGTGAAGTTTTATGTAAATCATATTTCAATTTTGTTTGGAGATTTAACCACATCAAACAGGAATGTTCTCAGTTTCTATTATTTGAATGCTTTTGATCATCAACAGTTAACTGCATATTTTGACAGGGTCCCTAATTTATCATCTGTGTAAATATGCAACATACCTCAAAAATCTAATCATGTAGATACTTAAATTATTATTAAGTCACTTTCATATCTTTTGATATTTCTTAGTTCAGTGAATGTCGATGATATTATATATTATTATATTTCTGTTTCAATTTTAATTATATATATATATAAGTGGAATTACAATCTTTAAAATATCATTATCGAAAAGGAATCCTAATGACATTTTTTTGCTCGTGTTGAGAATTAATGATAATTGCACACTCGTTATGTGTTAATTTTGTTTCTTTGACTCTAAAATCCTTTCTCTTGTCGTGAATAATTTTCCTTATATAGATGTCAGCAAACAGAAATGATTACTCCAGCACTTATTAAAAAATTTAAATCTCATTCTAGAGCTACAAATTTCATTAGGTTCATAGGCAACCTCCGTACATCCAGTAATGAGCTGGAGCTGGTTGTTAAAATTTTTGAAACTCGGCGATGTTTGTTAAAATACCCCTAAACCCATAAAATAAGCCATTTTAATAGTATGTTTATGCAAAATATGTACATTGCGCCAATGTGCCACACACTTGTAAAAATATCATGTGCCTACGTAAAATACGAACTGCTTGGCTCTCTTGTGAGTGAGTCAGAAGTTGTGAAGTGTTGGGCCAGGAACAAAAAAAAGTTCCGATAATTAGTTTTTCTTCTTAAGTAGACATAGCATCTTGTTTCTTTGTTTTGATAAGGACATCAACATGGGAAAATCAACCAAGAAAAGTAAATTCAAAATATTAAGAAAATAATAATAAATAAAAGTAGAAAAAAACAATTTAAAACAATGATAGATAAAAATAGACTAAGAATAGCAATTAATTTAAAATAATTAAAAATAAAATAGAAAAATTAGCAATTAAATTGAAAACGAAGATAAATAAAATAGAGTAAGTTTAGAAAAACAATAAGAAAGTAAAGTAGGAAAATAGTAACTAAATTTAATAAATAGAAATTAAATTAAATTAAATGAAAAATAATGAAAACGGAACCATTTTAGATTGGAAATTAAAGTAAAACAGGAAAAAATATTAAACAAAATTAGGTTAGGAAAAACTTAATTAATAATTAAACTATGAAAATTAAAACAAAAGAAATTAAAAGAAAACAATAAAATAATAATTAAAATAGGAAAAATACAATTTGCTTAATTTGCTTAATCCCGATTGGACAAAATGGTAAAGAAATTAGTATATATACTAAGAACTTAGTTGATTTTCCTAATGTTATTTTCCCACGTCACTAGGTAAGCCGTTCAGTTAGCCAGTAAACTGCAGTTAATTTCATTTATTCAATTTTGTTCGAGAATTTTGAGATTCCGTTTCAATCGAGCATACCTTACGGAGAAAAAAATGTAAATTTTATTGATATTTTATGTTTCATGTTATAACGTAGTCGTAATGTGTAATCAGGAATTTTTTTGATTTTTTTTCTCTTTTCTCCACTTAGTAATGAATGATTGCAAATAATATTAAAATAACTATGAATAACAATTTTATTGGGAATAACAAAATTTTATCATTATACTTATCATGTGGATGGCACCAGATTGAACGGACGTTCGTGAACCATTGGCACTCGTGCTGATGGACAATGGATGTTCTGAGAGTTTGGCACATCAAGGGTAAAAATGAATGTCGATATGAAGATTTTGGAGAGAAACTAATTAGTACCTAAGAATTGATGATGTAACTAAATAGAGAATGAGGGTTTGAATGTTGGATACATTGAAATACTGAGGCAGCAGTTAGATCGGAATTGACATGCGAGATATAGTAAAGTTCATTTCGTTAAACAACTGTCAGCGCAGAGAATATTCGACAAACACAACTCTTTTCAACGCAGATAGCATGAACGGAGTCGGTAAAGATCTTAGTGGTAGGTCATCGGCTGGAATGTTATCGTAACTTCTCGTAGAAAATCCATAAGATACTGATCGAAATATGAACTGCGCGTTGCGCCGAATGAAATCATATAAACGCAATTCTCGAATATTTTGGAAAGCCTTGTGTACTCGTGAGCCACGGAGATCTTCGTAACTGCGTAACGTTGCCGGGAGTTGCCTTAATTCAGGAATACAGCGGCTTGTTAACTCACGATGAATGACAGTTACAATTCCTCCTGCAAGTTGTCGAGGATCATCGTCGAATGTACCCTGACAGCAGGAAACAAACTATGTCTGGAGTACCACATAAACAATAAATTTGGAAATTGTTGAACTGACACCCTGAACTCTTCCCAAAACTGAACTGAGATTGCAATCTAATTGTGTTGAAAAATTTATACTGATTTGTTACAAATAAATTGAGAATTTATGTAATTTTCATAATTTTGGTAAATTTGAAGCACTTGAGCTACCCCTAAACACAATAATTTATTATTCAAACTTTTTATGTAGTGTTTCTATATTATAAGGAACAGATTAGGAGGGTAAGACTTTCAAAAATACTTTTTTTAATTTTTTTTAATTTTTAAGCTCCACCCTATGCCGGGTGGATGAACATTAAAGTGGGAATCCATATTTTTACCAGGGGTTCAGTAGGTACACGAACCAAGATGTAGTAGTTGTTGTACATCGCTTGTAAAGCCGGAAAACCGCCTTCCTTCATCGTCATCGTTGTACAATGACTTCACGGGAACTTGCGAATAATAGAATTAGTTCAACATCAGCGAGACCGGAAATGTCACTCATTTACCGTTTTTTTCTTCGAAATAATAGCGAGCCGGTTGTTCATAATTTGGCAGCCCCCCCCGGCGTACATCAAACTTCAGCAGGTGCTGATTTTCTATATTGTTATTTATATTTGTTCTCTTATACTTTTCCGATTTTATATACATCTAATATGTCTAAATAGTCTTGAAACGTTTCTCTAGCCATATTAGGTTAACTGAGAAATACATATAATATTTGTGAAACGTGTGTTTATTGACATATCGCTCACCTGTTGTCGGCGTTTATCTTCCCAGTAAGACTATAGTGGTCGTGTTTGACCGAAACCTCTATATTTTTAGAATGATTAAAACAAGGTAAATTTCATCGATTAAAAAATTGAAACAATGTAAATAACTAAATGATATTGTAAAATAAAAAGTGCACTATTCAATTCAAATGTTTTATTGCAAAATATTTTACAAAGTTTAACAACTTTGATTCGGTTTTGACCTTTGGTTTGAAAGTACATGTTTGACTCACACAAGCTTGAAATAACCTTTTAAGCATATTTTAAACACCGTTAATTTAAATATTTTCCTCGTATAGTAGTCTTTATACTTTACAGCATTTACAGATTATTTCTAATTTCTTTTTTTATTTTTAGATTAATATTTGCGTTATATTAAAATACAATTAATTATTTATATTCTGAAATCAAGAAAAAAGGAATTGAATATCTCCTTTGTTTAAATTTTTAAAGGATTTGGTATAATTAAATGCACTAACACAATAAGATTGATTTGTAGTCAATATGCACCACAATTAAATTTTATTCTTTTACACCCAACGTTATTTTTCAAATACATCATGGGGATCTTTGACTGATTAAGAGTTGCAGTAAACGACTTTTAAGAACCTAAATGTTAATTATGGGAAATTATTGAAAAAGGGAATTGCATCCCTTATAAATATCACGGTTATGATTGTGAGCGATGGAGTACTGCATGTCGGCTTTGTTGATAATAGTTATTGGTGCTGACAAGTAAATAAAAATTTGCGGAATTCTTTATTACAACACGATACAAAATGAACAATATTTGTCCAGTGTTTCTTCGGATTTATAATTTTTATTGAATTTATTATGTCTCTCAATATATTATTTAAAAATTAATTCATAAATAAAGTTTTGTTTTTACCTTCAATTGTATTTTACCAATGAAGATCGAAGCGGTCTCTAGAACGCAATTCTAGCGATCAAACTTAAATTACCTGTACTTTTTGATGTATTGCAATATTTTAAAAAATATATTGTCATAATAAATTGCTAAACGAATTCTATTGCAAGCGAATAGTAATATTTTTATTATTCTCCAGGTGTTTAATCAATTTATTATTGGTATTTCACTGTTTTAGTGTTCAACCTACAAAAAGTGTCTGCGAAACATGCACTGTTGGGATTTTTTTCCGATTATGTAATTTTGCAACCAATTTTAACAATGCATTGTTTTGAAACAGTTGGTTTTATGGTTTCATTGGACCATATTATGTGGTTTCACAATCACGATTTTGATCCCAAACAGTGGATGCTTTTAGAAGCAGAATGCAATATTGCAAGTAAATTGTATTTAATATATCATATAAAGTATATATAATCTCTTATTATCTTCGAGATTAATCTTTTTTCTATTTCTTTTATCTTCATTTCTTTTTTAGTCTTTGGATAAATATTTTTAAATATCAAATAAAGATCGAAAGTGCAAAAAGAAAAAGATTTATATGTTATTTATTTTATTATTATTACTTGTTATTTATTATTAAATAATAAAATTTAATTAAGTAAAAGATAATTAATAAAAATAAAAGTAATTAATAAAGATTACTTACATAATTCAAAATCCCGCTAAGATTTATTTAATCAATACTCATTTGCGTGAAAATGGAAGTATTTATTAGTTACTGTTTTTTAATAAGTAGTACGAGGGAGTAAAAAGTTGACACAGGTGATACACATGCCACTACTAGTTAAAAAGAATGTTTGGGCGATATAAAGGTTTTTGGAATATTTGAATCAAACACTATTTTTAATTTTACCTAAATAATTTTAGTTTTTAAATTAGTGTTTGTCACTCTGGCTTTCTCTATGTTTTTATTTAGGTTATATACGATTAGGTCTACCTAATATAAAAGTAAATGGGTAGGGGCCTGCTAACTCATTCCCCGTGGGTAGGAAATTTTTGAAAAAATATGTAGGTCAATTCAATGACTTAGAAAAACCGCGTTGCACGTCTATGTTGATAAGTGTTTCATTATCGATCTCGTTCGTGTTATATTAAATGCATTCAATCACGTTCTCAGAATTAAAATCTTTAAAACCAAGTTGCTGTCCAAGCTCCACTATATTATTAGTAACTTCAGCAAAATGTGTTTCAAAACATAAGAAATCATTAATACAATGTGGGATGGTATTTTTCCATGCGGCTCTCGTATTATCTGGTATCACTTCATGCTGTTTCAGATACATTTTCAATAACATTTCTGATGTTGTAAATCTTCCAAAATTCTTTTAAAATATGCGCATTTTCTCCAGTTGTTACTTTAATTGCTTGTGAAAAAGTTCAGCCTAAATAATAGCTCTTAAATGTTCCAATGACACCCTGGTCCATTAGTTGAATTACTAATGTCGTATTTAGTCGAAGAAATGTTATCTGAAATTTTCATTTAAATCGCTAAGACCAGTTGGATAACCTGGGGCATCCTCTAATATCAACAAAATCTGAAAGTCCAGTTCATTTATTCGGCAAAACCGTTACGCTATACGGCAGAAATAGTTCGTAAACCAATCTTCAAATAATACTTTTGTACCCCATAGTTTCTTATTTTGCCGCCACAGCCATGGGAGATTATTTTTTGATAAACATTTAAGAGCTAGTGGATTCTCAGCACGCGGTGCACTAGCATCGATTTTATTGTGAAAATCCCTGCTGAATTTACATTTAATAATAGTGTGAGACGATCTTTTGAAATTTTATATCCAGGGCTTGAATTCTAATTGGCTGTTATGAATATATGAATATGAATATATGAAAATAATCCCATTTCGTCAACGTTTAATATTTGTTCGTCTTAGTAACCATTTTTTTCTATTCTTTCGGATATCTTAAAGCAGCTTCTTTTTGGCTTGAATTACCGTTAAACTAAGGGAAATATGTTTTTGATTAAGATCCTCTATCCATATTGATAATAGCCGCTCCATGTTTACCATTCGAGTACTTCTAATTTTGGTCACTACTTTTGATAAATAAGAAGCCGTAGCCCTACCCTACGATTTTTACTCAACTTTACCTTTTACAACGAAGATTCGTTCATTCCATTTTCACTTGCTATTTTAGCAAGGAACGCGTCTTCTTCATGACGCTTAATTACATCGAGCCTTTGTTCTAAAGTAAGCTATTTGCGTTTTTTTGTTTACAGAATCACCTTCACTTTTTTATCGCTCATTTTTTTCAAATGGATATTTAAATTTTAATTATCAAAAAATCGACTTTACACTAGAGTTGAAAATAGAAAAATGATAGACAAAGAAAAAAGATCTCAAAACTACAACGAAACATACAAAACCACGTTACAACCACGCACATTATACAGATGCACAATTAACTGTAAAAACGAGAAAAAACGTTTACGACCAGAATCGACTAAGAAAAAGATCAAAAATACTAATTTTAAAAAAGAATTTATGATTAATTTTCAATATTTAAAATTTAAAAAAATTTTGAAAGCACACAAATCAAAACCATACTATTAGAGTTATTTCTGTACCATAAAAAATATAAAATAAATTTACAAAGTTTACACCTAACTTCTTTATTAAGGATTGCCCATTGTCCCTCTTGACACATTAGTGTCAAATCAGTTCCACCTATTGTAAGTAGTGAAAAAACTCTACTTATGAGTCTTATAATCTCTTTTCCTTCACACACAATTTTCACCACTGTGGTTTTTCCATCTTATCCACGTTTTATTTTTATGACTTTCCCCAATGCCTATTTTCCAAATTCGTTCTTTCTACCCAGAATCCATACTGCCATTCCATTTGTTTAACTTGATAAAAAGCAGAAACTATAGTGATCAGTTGGTGGAAGAGAAAATTCAGAAGAGAGTTAGAAAAAGATAAAGTTAGAGTTAGTTTATCAAATCAATTTAATGTGTATCAGAAAACGATGTTCATTTAAAGTGTAAATAGAAGTAAAAGTATTCTTGACAATATAGTTAGAAATTGTGGTAAAATTTAATAAAATCAATCGTTTTGGGTGTCGTTTTTTAAATTCAACTAAAGAACACTGTAAAGTCACAGTATGGTATCGATTTTACAGTAATAACGCAACAAATTTTTAACAAAAATATATTTGGGACAAATCTGGTTGCTGTCGATACTTAACTTTTATTATAATATTTAATAAAAATAATGATTATGTAAGAAAATAGTATGAAAATGTGACAAAAATGGGGTTAGGATAAAATGTAAATCCGGAATTTCCAATATTTTATTTTTTTGGTAGTTGCTATTGAATGATCTTTATATGATCTTTATAGACTATCCTGTTTTATATCTTACTTTTTTTATTTATGAAAATGAATTTGAAAGTATATATAATTATTTTAAATGAGTTTCAAATTGAATAATCTCAGCAAATGGCACCTCTCTTAATTCTGGTCGCATTTGGTCTGAAGGCGGAACTTTATTGGCCACAGTAATGCAGGAAGGAGTCATTCGACCTGTGAAAACAAAGCTTTAAAAATTTATTCCGAAGGAGATTTTAGTTGTAAACATTTAATTTACAATTAATTATAGTTATCAGTAGCGTTTTAGTGGTTTTTTTCTTTATTAAATTAATTGATTAATGTGTATTTATATTTCCTTGAGTGAAAATAGAGTTATTTATTAGAAACCTAAAATTATTGTATTTTTAATTTGATAATTTTAATCCATTTTTTGCAACTTCATTTGAAAATCGGAGAAAAATTAAATCGAAATTGCACAAATGTATAAAAAGTAATTATCGACCCTTTTTTAATACGATACGTTTTCTAAAAATAGTAAATCAATAATGTTACAGAATGTTTCAGGAATTACATTTTTATTATGTTGTACAGCAAAGGACATAAATTACGGTATGTTTAACCATAATTAATTTGTACTGTAATTAATTATTTAAAATATACACTTCAAATAAGGACAAAAATTAATGGATTTACTATAAAAAAGCAGAAAGATGAAATACAAACACGCTTTAATAAAATTTCATATAAATGGACAAAAATTAAAGTCATCAATCGTTTATTATGGGGTTTTTAAATTATAAAAATATACAATTTGATGATTTTTCAAGCATTTTATCATCTTTTTGGGAGTAGGACAAAATTCATAAAAATTCCTATTCGAAACATTAGAAATTTGGTTACTGGTGATAGATTACTGAAGCATTTAAAAACATGATTTATAATAGAGATAAGTAATTAGAAGTTAATTATTTGTAGGTATTCAGAAAGTTATTAGAAATATTTATTTTCAATATTTAAAATTTAAAAAAATTTTGAAAGCACACAAATCAAAACCATACTATTAGAGTTATTTCTGTACCATAAAAAATATAAAATAAATTTACAAAGTTTACACCTAACTTCTTTATTAAGGATTGCCCATTGTCCCTCTTGACACATTAGTGTCAAATCAGTTCCACCTATTGTAAGTAGTGAAAAAACTCTACTTATGAGTCTTATAATCTCTTTTCCTTCACACACAATTTTCACCACTGTGGTTTTTCCATCTTATTTATTGAATTACATAACAAATCCCGAAATTGTTAATATAAATTGTTCAGGATTGTTAAAAATCTGATTTTAAATAAAAATTTATTAAATACCAAAGTTTTTGTCAATAAAAAATATTTAAACAATGAATTTAATGAAAAATATAACTTTTATCTTACCATCTACCCATAATATTTGTCCTTGTTTCCCATAATTTGTTCGATTTCGACCCAATCTTTGATGATTTGTGGACAGTAAATTTAGATAAATGTTGAGATAGATATGAATAATGATTTCATTTTATTTTTGAGAAAATTTTGGCCTTTGTTTCATTAGTTGCAACCATATATTTGTTTCAAAGCGATATAATTCCCAGCAAGAGATTTCTTTGCCTCACATATGTAAATTATCGCTCTGTGAAACTGAACCAAAACATTGCATAAATTTGTCGAGATAATATCCTTATTCAAATATATCTGTCTCTTTCTTATAGTAAAGTAACGAGGATATGCTTGACGTGACATGAGTTTCATTTGATAAATTACTAAGCATTTATAGTTTGTCGTTCATTTTTTAGAACTTTCGTAGTTTCATCCAAAGACAATTCGATATTGTTAAATTCAAATCGATGATCAAATTTTTGAAGTTAAATAACTAAAAATTTTCAAGCTAAAACAATCTTCAAAATCTTTCTTCTTTTGAAATTCAGTCTCTTGTCAGCAGGGCTTTCTTTGGTCTTTAAACCACATCCAATCCATCCTCTCCATTGTTAATGAGGATAACACAAAAAAATAAAAGTTGTACGGAAAATTATATGATTTTCCATTTAAAATTACCTAAAAACCCCGAGAATGGTTAATAATGAGCAATTTATGATGAATTTTCATTTTTTGTTATAACTTTGAGATATTTAAAAATTTTGTGGAATTTATTAACAGTGAAGATTAGACAGCTATTTATTTATATACAAAAATCTTTTGTATGATACTCTTATTGTACTGAGTCCTTCAGACGAAAAGGTTGAAGGATTTTATTTTTCATTTTACTAAAAACATTCGATAGTGTTTAAAACTGACTCTAAAGAAGCAAAAGTTCAGTTATATTAGAGGTTGACAAGACATGATTGTGAATTGATGCATTGTCATGTGTGAAAAGATCTGTGTTGTCACCTAACTTCTCTGCTAATTCATTTATGGATAACTTATGTAACTCTAATTTTGAACGATCCACGAACAATTTTGAAAGGAATTCGTCCTTTTTTGAGATGGAGAGAACCAGTGATATACTTGCATTCCGACATTTGTAACATTTGTGTTTAATCTTTTTCTCTTTCGACTTACCAACCTTTTTATTGGCCTATGTATTTGTTGGGTTATTGAGTTGGTGATAAAATTAAATGTTTTACTCTGACTCCAAACATGTCTTTTACTGACCCACAAATAACACTTGACAACAGAAATCTTTATTGATAATCACAAATAACTTTCACTTACACTGACAATCAATTCAACACTCTGCTTGGTGACTATACAGTGCTTATTACAACACTAAGTGAGGAATAGTAGTTGCGTATAACACCGGATTAAAAGATAACAAATTACTGATTGGTTTGTCAACTGGGACTTTGAGCTGGTTGTTTTCTTTGACCTTCTTCACAAATTTATTCAAATACTAAAGTAACTTCTTTTCATTT
>CAUHTR010008234.1:60800-99699 GCA_959609185.1 Schmidtea polychroa | reverse complement strand
NATAAAATTTGATTTGACCTACATTGATCAGATGGATGACCTTGACCATTCTCATTCACAAATTCAATTGATAATCAATAAAAGAGTGGATCAAAAATAATCAATAAAAAATATACGCAAATTGTTGATATTGAATAAATCAATAATTGCTCCTATATAAATAATCAATAAATGTGGATCAAAAATAATCAATAAAAAATAAATACAAATTGTTGATACTAATTAAATAAAAAATGGTCCATTATAAATAATCAATAAGTGTGGATCAAAAATACTCAATAAATGTGGATCAATAAAATATAAATACGAATTGCTGATACTTATTAAATCAAAAAATGCTCCATTATAAATAATCAATAAATGTGGATAAAAAATAATCAATACAATATAAATTCGAATTGTTGATATTGAATAAATCAAAAAATGCTCCATTATAAATAATCAATAAGTGTGAATCAAAAATAATCAATAAAAAATAAATGCAAATTGCTGATATTGATTAAATCAATCAATGTGAATTATAAATAATCAATGAATTTAAATTATAAATAATAAAAATTATTAGTATTTAATAAAAAAGTGAAAACTCGTCTAGAAAATTTTTATTTCAGATCAAAATCTAAGATAATTATTTTGCCACATGTCATTTGTACTGTTTCATGAAGCCGTCGTGAAAATGTTGGATCCTGTTCATGACAATTTTCATTTTCTCCACCGAGGGTAAAATCGTCATCCTGAAGAGTGAAATCAAGAATTTCCCTAACAAAAACGCTCTAACCTAAAGTGATAAGTATCTGGAACCTGAGCAAAACCAGATCCTGGAACTACACAAACTCCTGTCTGCTCCAAAAGCTTTGAACAATAAAAAAAGTCGGCAGTCTGTTTTAATTTCTATAAAAATCGAAATTATATTGAAGAAGGCGAGTAATTCTAATTTTCACTCTAGCTTCCTTGACAGCCGATGCTGGCAGCTCTAATCGAGGGAAAGCGTACATTGCTCCTTGAACCTCATTGCAATGAAATCCCGGCATCTGATTTAGAGTTTCCGTTACCAATTGGCCTTTGAGTTTTAGGTCACTCAGAACTTGAGCTTTCTCTTTCTCGAATTGTTCATAAGACGGTTCTCCTGCTCGAGGAGGATTCACGATCGCTTCTACCATCGCTTGACCGACAACGGAACTACAAAGTCTTGCTGATATACATTTGTAGAGCTGAGCTTGCACATCGCTTGGGAAATTGACCAATTCACAATACCCCCCACGGAACCCACACTCGCCCATAAAGCCTTTGCTGGCACTCATAAATGAAGCGATTTGGATTGATTTATATTCGTCCCCCATATCGTGAAGAGCTTTTTTGAAACTGAGGAAAGAACGATCTGGAGCGTAAACATTAAATTGATACACTTCATCGGCCATGATTAACAAGTCATGTTTATATGCAAATTTGATGACCATTTTAATATCATCTGGGGTCAGAACTTGGCCAGTCGGGTTACCGGGATTAATAATTACAATAGCTCTAGGAATGCAATGGTTAGATGCCTCATTTATCGCCCTTTCAAGTTCAGATAAATTGATTCCCCAATTGTTTTCTTCAGATAGGTAATAACCAATCTGAACCGATTACTTAGAGTTTCACAGAGACAGTAAAATGAATCTGACTTGATACGCGTTATATTCAGCATTCGTAGCAGAATATAAAGGATATTGTGGTATAGGGACCATTATTCCTGTCTTATCCTTACCATGGGATTGATTGGCCATCATTTGCAGAACGACCTGAACGCGATAGAATTTATTGGCCATACGAAAAATCCACAAAAAAATATAACATTTTTCTTACGGCTCTTTCTTTCCCCTATTGTAACGTGATTTGATGTTTAATTGAAACATGGCCTCTCCAAAGGAGAATGTGTCCATTGCGTAGACTCATAGAGTGAGTTGTATATTGGTGTTTCTTAACCCTTTGGAGTCTGATTTAGTTTTCGTTTATTTTTGTTATATCTGAGGTCAGACTTCATCGACAAACGTGACTATTTGTATATAATGGGAAAACGGGATTTATTTGTACCATTAGCGCACCTAACACATTGGTCGGATACATATGACCTGATAGGCTACAAAGGGTTAATGTTATATTCTATAAAGATTGGATTTGTTTAAATGGCTTCCCTTAATTAAAACTGTTGGAATTTATTGATAATTTTAAAAGGTCAGAGAGATCAATTTTGGCTTTAAGGGGTTCAGAGAAAGAAGCTATTTAATCTAGTAAGAAGGATAGGTCTGTATAAATTACGGACATCAAGGAAACGCCAGAATTATTTATGTTCAGAAATCATCGGTGATGTCTTTAAGGCAGCGCTTCTCAACCTTTCTGTTATTGCGACTCAGTTTACCAACGTAAATATTCTCGCCCCCCCCTTTTTGATCTATCGAAAATTATAGTGTCATAATGAAAACGGTCCTATATTCGTACATTTAATTTTATTGGTAAAATGCGACTGTTTGCTATAAATGCACAGTAATGTATACGTCTATCCCTACACTTTATACCAACGCCTACTAAAACACAGGTCTAACACAAGTAGTGGGAGGTTGGGGTATTGTCCCGTCTGCTAATTCCGAATGCATGAGTTTCGGGAGGTTGTTATTGTATGTGTGTGCAGTATGTGGGCAACTAGCGCCGCCTGGCATTTAGAATCATAAACGTTTGACAGATGTTGCCGCACCGCCGCAATACGTGATCGGTCGTCTCGCGCTCGCGAATGTGGCTTTGCAAATACTTTTACCGTTTTCAACATCTTATCTTTGCGAAACCGGATTTTCTGCGGTGACTTCGTTGAAAACAAAATACAGATCACAGCTAAATATAGAAAAAGAACTTAGGGTATCCATATCTGGTATTACTCATTCATTTCAAAAACTTTGCAATGAGAAACAGGCTCAAGGAAGTCATTAATTAATAACATAACATATTTAACTGGTACTTGTTTCACACTAATAAACTTAAATAATAAATATAATAAATTATTTATTGGTAATATGTAATTATAAACTGTATTCTTATTTTATATATATACATAAATTTTTTAATTATGCAATTAATTGTACAATTTCTTTTATTAAACCTTCAACAAAGTTTTAATTTTGTTTTTAAATATACTCGCGCCCCACAGGTTGAGAATTGCTGCTTTAAGGTGACAAGGAACATGAGTTAAAAGAGTTTAGATGATTTAGTAAAAACCTTAGAGTGTTTAGGAAGGAGTGTCGACTGCGTATAGAAGTGGCCTGCTTTTGAAACGACTTTATGGTTTTTAGGTAACACGATTATATTACTGGGTAACGGTTCACTGGAATTATATTTTAAAAAAAAAAATTCTGATATAAAGATTAATTTCGATAATTTCTTATTATTTTGTGTTTTGAGTGGAAACAAGTACGAAGTCTAGGTAATAATTTCAACTTTAATAGATATTTTCGCGATGATGTACTAACGAAAGAAGTGATTTGTTAGAATAGGAAGTTTTGACAACAAATTGTGTCCTTATAGTCCATTTGTTGATCCTTTTTTTAATACGTCGAAATTTAATGGTTAGGCCATTTTTCAAGTTTGTTGTTAATGTCATTAACTAGCTTGGTTGAGAGGTCAAATAAGGTTTGGATATGACAGAAAAGCCTTTTGGAATGATATTACGTTTTTTGCATTTTTTGATGAAAGACAAATGTGGCCTGAGTTTAATTACTTTAAGACAGTGGTTCTCAAACTTTTTTGATCACGACCCAAATTTTTGACATTTCATGCCAATAATTTTATTGCGACCCACATGACAAAGATTAATTTTAAAATAAATGTTTATTTAATGAGAATAACTCTATTTAACTCTAGTTATTCTAGTCATCGCGACCCACCAAAAATTCTTTCGCGACCCAAAAATGGGTCGCGACCCATAGTTTGAGAAACACTGCTTTAAGACAATGGAATAACAATTGGTCAATTGAGAATTTTGCGTCCATGACAGTATATAATCAGTAAAAGCCTTTATCCTCTCCACCATTGATCTAGCTATTAGCATCATTGTCAATATTATTACCCTGGTGTCAGCTTATTGATCAACATTTTAATATCTATATCTATATCTATATCTATATCTATATCTATATCTATATCTATATATATATATATATATATATATATATATATATATATATATATATATATATATATATATATATATATATATATATATATATATATATATATATATATACAGGCCCGGCGTGAGGCGGGCACGATGCGTGATTTTCACGCAGGCGCCACGGCGGAAAAATACAAAAGGCGGCAAAATTGTACAGAAATTTGTTATTTTCATAACAATTTCCATTCTATTGCTTAATAACTAGTCCAATTTGAACAATATTGTTCCATCTGTGAAAAATATTTTTGTTTTGTATGCATTTATCGTTTTTTTACTCTTATTATGGAATGCGAAGGCGGTAATATGCAATTTTCACACATCATCTGAAACTCTAGCGCCGGTGCTGTATATATATATAAATAATGAATTTGTAATAATAATGCAGTTTTACTCCACTAAAAAATGTTGCGACTCTTAATTCAAAAATTATAAACGAACTCGCATGAAGTTTTGCCTTGCTCAGGCCCTGACTTCGAACATAAGAGAGATAAAGGTTACTATTAAAGAAATGTATTGCTTTAACTATTTCTATGTGTATCACCGAACTGTTATATAAATTTGGAAAATAACCTCAATAAAATAATTCTCCATAACTCCATAATACTGAACATTGACAAGAGATATTCTAATGTTGATGTGATTTTTATATTTCCAATAAATCAACTTTTATAACGAATGAAGTTCGAAGGTCACAGAAAACTATTGAAAAGGACCATTTCATCATATTGTTATTGAAAAATGAAAGTCTATCAAATATCAAAACTGATTTATACAATTTATCTTAAACACATAAAACGGATAAACATCCTGTCGAATTTGATGAATAAATGAAATTACAGATTTATAAAGGTTTCCCAATGACCAACGATTGGGAATTCAAGGCAAAATAGTTGAATATTTTACTTGTCTCGATTTTTAATAATGTTAATTTTCATTTTTTAACAAGCCAAAATGTAAATTGTTGACCCAAACGATAACCTTAACATAGAATACCTTGTTTCCTTCATTAATTAACTACTGTAGAGAAAGGTTTCAGTGTTGGTCAGAAGAATAACAACTATTATGAAATAATTTATAGTAAGAAAATTGTATGGAAAATAAGTTTGGCTTCAACTAAAAAGGAACTCATTCTTTAAAAATCGCTGTCAAACATACATTATATAAATTTTTAGGATTTATGTACTTGTGGGACATGGATAAACCCCTAACAATTATTCTTTGGGAATCAGAAATCAGCAAAATTATGAGTATTATATAATTTCTATTAACTAATTCAGGGAATATTTTGGAAATATTTTACTTCAATTATCTCGGATAAAATTTTCCAGCCTCTCCCTATATTTTTTTATAATTTGTCAAATTCTTTTCAAGCATATTTTAATAGAACTTTTATAAATTACATGAAAATAATTTATTAATTTAAAAAATTGGCTATTTATGAAGGAATTAAAGTGTAATTTAGGCCATAGCTTCGCGAGGCGAGCACTGCCCCATTTTCCTCTGACATCCTCCAATGAACACATTTTGGGTAACACTGCTTAAATTGGTCTAATGATTTAATACATCTCTCCTGTAATCAATAACTCTGGATGATAAAAGGATTCCTTCTAGTATTTTTGTAACTATTGGGTTTTATGATGGTTATGAGAGAATTTGCCCAACTTTAATTCGTAATATCATAAAGAATCTCATTTCCATCTTCAGAAATAATATAGAATCTAAATCTATGTAGGAGCATTTTGATTATAATTAAGAGCTGTAGTTTGATGTTTTCGGAAAGCATTTAAAGAACCTTTTATTCAACCTCTACTTTTTCAATGAGCAAGGGTTCCAAGATCCTTCCAAACGACTTAATATAACGAAATCCGAAAATGTTTGTTCTCAGAGTATTTTTTTTTCAGGAAATTTCAATAGTGTATGCACAAATAATGTACTAATAGATTCACTAAATATGGATGAGTGATTCTTTGCGTGATTCTCTACGTTTTGCTCTACTGACTATGGATTTGGAGTGTGTCTCAATTATGACTGACGTGAAATATCATCAAGATGAACAATCCATTTGAAACATACAATCCATTTATTGATAGGTTAAGAAGTCACATTACGCAGGTTATGCACTAAGGACGATATTGAAGTTTGCTGTTGTAACTGTCTACGTTACTATATTTTGTTAGCAACAAAAGTAGTTGTTTTATTCAAATAGTTATATTTTAAAAGACAATAATATGTTATCTTATATTGTAATACTGTATTTATACCTAACGTTTCATTGGTTAATATGACCCTTTTTAAAATACAAAAGTTCTATTATTGGAGTACTATGATGTATACGCAAACAACGGATTAATAATATACTTCATCTTATATTCTCACTATTTTCATGTTTTTTATTCTTATCATAATCTAGATTAGTATAGGAATAACGTGAGACACGTTTACATGTGCCAAACAACAAAGGTTTAAAGTGCTTCATTGATAAGAAAGTACCTAAAAATAATCATTTAATATATAAACATTGATGCAGAAAGATCCGTTGGATTTAATGATATTAAAGATAGAATTCAGAATTCGACATTCGTTAGGTTTTTTACAGTGAAACATTTCATTTTTATTTGTTATCGCAATTTTTATCTATTTAATCAAATCAGCACAATTGATTATCGGTTTTTATATATTTATTTGATATTCACAATTTATTATTATTATTATTATTATTATTATTATTATTATTATTATTATTATTATTATTATTATTATTATTATTATTATTATTATTATTATTATTATTATTATTATCATTATTATCATTAATAATAATAATATTTACCTTAATAGCCTCACTGGCACCAGTGGAAAGAAATATATCATTAGAATTGGACACAATTCCGTCCCGTTTAGAAATAAATGACGCGATATCTTTTCGGACAATCTCAACCCCCGTTGATTGACTATATGAACCTGAAAATCAAACTAGTACCACCATAGAAATGCGAATGGTATTTACCGACGCTACTTCCCCCACAGGATTCTAGTACGCGTTTTGCTCGATGTTTAGCATCTGTGGGGAATTTTTTTGAATTGATTAGTTCAGGTAAAACTGTTAACGCAACGACTTGTCGCAAAAATGTCAACGGTTTCTGTCCCATGGCATGACAGTCACCGATATTACACTTTATTACTTCGTCAAACGGCAGTTTTTCATTCTATATAAAAACAACAATTGAAGGAATTTGCAAAGTCAATTATGATTTCATAAGATATTCACGGATAGGGGCGTTTAACCCAGTGGTTCTCAATTAATATAAAAGCGCGGAACACCATTCACATATTTTTTTTTACGCGGAACACTGACAAAAAATACTTGCCCACAATGAGTGACCAATCACAAATTACTATAAATCTGTCGTAAACGTAAACAATGCCTTCTTATAAGCAAAGAAAATACCACGCGCAACAATAACAAGCAATAAAAACACTTTTATATTTGTATGTTTATATATCTGTGTAACGGCTTTCTTATTGAATTATCTTATAAAAATTAATTGAGGTTATTGATGATATGCATCTTAAATGCAAATTTAAAGATAAAATGTCATTTTTTTCGCGGAACACGGGTTCAGAACCCCTGGTTTAACCTATCGGATCTTGATTTTTGTTTGACCGAAAAGTACCCAAATTGAAAAGAATATACAAGATAAAATTAGGCTATTTTCTAATGCACATTATTTTAATGTTTTTGAACATTACTAATGTACACTAAACTATAAGTAATATTTCTAACTATTAATAATGTTGGTAAACAACGTATTTCGTCTAATAATCGCATCATAGGAACCATTGTACTACAATGTAAGGGTTCATTTAAATTTTGGGTTTCAAACTTAAGAATCATATAGTCAATGTATATAAGTTAAGCTGGTTCTGGGCTAAGTATGATGTTGTGTAGTGAATGAAAAAGTTTATAAAAAACATAATCGAAAAAAAAATTCGTTATTATGATGGATAAGTCGTTGAAAGATAGCTAGGAAAAAACAAACTATTTAAAATGACAAAGAAAAAAGGATATGTAGCAGTAAAAATAAATAATAAAAGAAAATTTGATGAGAATCTTTTAATAAGTTTCCAGTTATCAAAACGAGATAAAAGAAAATATGATTCTGAATATTTGCCGAGAAATTCTTGCTAATGAAAGTATATGATCTAACAAATTACTACGACATTTTGAGACGAAACATCCCGGTTTATAAAATAAATGTCTGGATTATTTTAAAATCAAATTACAACAATTAAATAATTAAAATACAGTAAACCCCCTTTATAAAGTACACCTCTCTTAACCCTTTGACGAAGAATTTTAAAAAATGAAATTTCTGTAACTTTAACGATAGAAATTAGCTATATAGCTTGTTTAAAACGTGTAATGTTGATTTCAAATTTTTCCTATGCTGGAAATTTGAAATTTGAGTGCGGGACATATATGTCCCACTAACTAAATGTAAGGCAAAAACTATTATTGCATGCAGTTTTATAAAAAAAATATAAACATACACAAAAAAATTAATGTGCTTACCTTTTGATATAAATACTTCCCAAAATAAACAAAAATGTAGGTATTATTTTCACTATTTCACAAAGCACATGCTGTAAACTGTGACAACGAATGGAATAAATAGTTACGTTTGCTAGCCGGCAGAACGTATATTAACGAGTAGACGAAACTAGTCGAAAATACTATAAACACGAGTGGGACAAGCGTTCGTTGTAATAGCACAGAGAATAAGGCATCTATATTTTTTTTAAATTTGACTGGGACATATATGTCCCGACAGTGGTCAAAGGTGTTAAAGGTAAAAAAATGCGTTTGTATTTTTAAGGAGTATTCACTCTATACAAGGTACATCGCTTTAAAGTACACAATTTTATTTATATAATTTAAGAAAATCTTAATTAAATTAATAGAAAGAATATCAATATATTTATTTTCAATATCTTATATTTTCTATAATCTTTAAAATTCTATTTAGCGGTTTTTTAGTGAAATAAATGTAAAATATTATTAACATGTTAAATATTAAAAACTATCAAGTTATTTTAATATTAAGAAAATTATTTCATAATAAAATTTTTATGAGGCCATATAAAATGGAAAAACGCAACAACACCACAGCAACAAAGATACGGTTTGTGGATTTTGAGAAGATAAAGATTATAGAATATATATGGAGGAATAAAAGTGTAAGAGAAACGGCAAAATATTTTGATGTGTTCAAGTGGTAAAAGACAAACAGTCGGCAATAATGTCAATTGCTGAAGGAGGAGGTTCATTAAAAAGAGGCAGACTATCGAAAAACAATGAGGTTTAAGAATACAAATAAATCGGTATTCTTTAACACATGGTAAGACAATGAACAAAAGCTTTAGAAAAACACTTTGAAAATTTTTGAAAAATATGCAGGTCAATGAAAAATAATTAGAAAAATGTTTGAAAAATATGCAGGTCAATGAAAAATAATTAGAAAATGTTTGAAAAATATGCAGGTCAATGAAAAATAATTAGAAAAATGTTTGAAAAATATGCAGGTCAATGAAAAATAATTAGAAAATGTTTGAAAAATATGCAGGTCAATGAAAAATAATTAGAAAATGTTTGAAAAATATATAGGTCAATGAAAAATAATTATAAATTTTTTGAAAAATATGCAGGTCAATGAAAAATAATTAGAAAATTTTTGAAAAATATATAGGTCAATGAAAAATAATTATAAATTTTTTGAAAAATATGCAGGTCAATGAAAATTAATTAGAAAAATGTTTGAAAAATATGCAGGTCAATGAAAAATAATTAGAAAATGTTTGAAAAATATGCAGGTCAATGAAAAATAATTAGAAAATGTTTGAAAAATATGCAGGTCAATGAAAAATAATTAGAAAATGTTTGAAAAATATGCAGGTCAATGAAAAATAATTAGAAAATGTTTGAAAAATATATAGGTCAATGAAAAATAATTAGAAATTTTTTGAAAAATATATAGGTCAATGAAAAATAAATAGAAAAATGTTTGAAAATATATAGAAAATTTTTGAAAAATATATAGGTCAATGAAAAATAATTATAAATTTTTTGAAAAATATGCAGGTCAATGAAAATTAATTAGAAAATTTTTGAAAAATATATAGGTCAGCCAAAATACTTGGAAAAATTTTAATAAATCTTTTGTTCATTGTCTACCCATGTGCTGAAGAATAGGAATTTATTTCTATAATGTAAGTGGTTTGGTAATATATTAAAGCTGTTATATTATGGCGTGACCTACATTTTAAATTAAGGACTTTGGAGCTCTTTTTCATGGAAACTAAGCATTTTTTTTGTATATATACAACATATATATTCGTGACCTACATAAAATTTTGAGTCAGCCTAAACATATATTCCAGGTGGGGGGGGGGGGCAGTTGGTCATGTGGATGTGGAACATCCATATACTGTTGTAATTGAATCATATGAACATGCTAGAAAAGAAGCTTGTACGGTTAGAGAATCAAACGTGTGGAGTATTATAGCATGTGACTAAACGAGGTGGGAAGAACTGTTGATATAATCTGTGTAGGATTCATTGATGAAACAAAGACATTTTTCCATTAAGAAATGTCATCAATCTTTTTAAACGAAATCGTAGAAGCATTTGTAGATAATGCAGTAAGAGATGATTGTGCAATTTGATGATTGAACGCGTGGAGTATTATGGCATATGGGGTACGCAATCAAGTTCGAAGTAAACGGAATGTGTTGTTTAATTAAAGAGATATAATCAATGAAGATGGTTAAACTGTTAAAGCAGTAAAAACAGTGTCGTAAATGTTCCAGATTATATCAATGTTCATCAGAGTCGATTTGGCATTGTAAATATTTCACTGGAAAGGAAATAAAAATCAATAAAACACATTTTTCATTACAATATAATAAAAAACATCAAAGGGAACAATGGAAAAACTGGGGAGGCGCATCTGCAAACTGAATTCTTTGAAATTCAGCAAAATCAGAAGTTTTGATTTTATTAAGGTCAAGATATTATTATATAATACTATATATTACAATTATAAATTATATAAAAATTATAAATACATCAATTAACCGCTGTTCTAATTCTTGAGCTTTGACAACTATTGGTCCTCTAACAGCATATTCCAAATTCTTGATATTAGGATTCATATTATTGATATTCAACGAGTTTAATATTGCCACTAGACGTAAACTAATAATTATTAATTATAGATGATAGTATATAAACTCGTTGATATCTTTGAGTTAATTATCTTTTCTATCGAACAGGATTTGATTTTGATTAGTTTATGCATCTTATTTTAATACAATGCTAATTTATTAGTTTATGGAAATCTTGAATATATTTTAATATTATTAAAACAATTTCTTTCAATAATTGCACGTAATTTTAAAAATATTTAAATTTTATTGTTTTTATTCTAAAATATGATATTTAATAAAATTATTCTTTCTTTCTTTTTTATTTGTATGAAAATTTTTCTAGTAAAATATATATTAATATTAAGTCACTGATTGTCAAACATTTGTAACAAATTATAAGTTATCCAACTAACCAAACTCCCTTTTCAAATTTGTACCTTTACCATTAATTTTAATAAAATACATTCAATGTAATGCTTATTTTATAATGTATTCATTAATTTTACTTAGGAACTTAACCACTATAATCCTGATATGACATAATACCAGGCTTGCCATATTTTTAAATATCATTTAGTGAGTGAAAGAAAAATTCATTTATATTTAACAAGAAAAATTATTTATAACATTTTCGCCGGCATCTGCTATTGAAATTTTCAAATTATTATGCAATATACAAAAAATATGATAATCACTACAGATATATCTCTACAAATGCATTCATAACGATTTCATTTCCAATCTGTGTGCCCTTTGCAATATCCATGTTGCTGATGAACACAATGGTCGAGAGCCGATCGACAGGTGAGCTCTATTGCTAGAACAACTGTCAATAAAAGGGCTGACGTCATAAAGAAAACTGTCGAATGGTGACGATGCAATGACAATTTGGAGCTCCAGGTGTCTTAACCAAAAATAAAGATCCTAATTCATCGAAGTTTGATTAATATTCAAAATATACGTAAAGTTAGTTGTAATTCAAAAACGGATAATATTTAATATTGAGAACACAAAAAGAACATTGTTTTTAATTTGATGACTTTAACAATGATCAAAATCAAAATATATGTCAAATATTTAAACAAAATTGGCTTCTGCATCGGTAGGTCTAGATCAAATAGAGTGTCATTCACATCCATTGTGATACCATATAGTTGATGTTGAAATTCAGTTCAAGTGGGATTTCCTGAGCACGCAGAATCTGAAGGCTGCTGTCTTCTTCACTTTTTGTTTGGCATTTTTAAACGCCCTCTTAATCTGATTTCGCTTAGGTTTCTGTACCGGTGGATTTGCGTTGGGACTTGCGGCTCACAAGTCAATCACTGTCGGACGAATCTTTGTAATGGTAAGTGGAGCATGAGACGGTAAAATGGAAGTGATAGAAGATTGTGAATACCCGATGAATGGGCTACTACGAAAGATGGTGGACCAAAATAAGATTGGGCCATTCAGCAGATGATAGATTGTGAATGCGGTTCTGCAGTTCTTCCTTTGTATAAACCTGATGCAGGACATGCACCTACTCTTGTATCAGTATCGATTGGGTACGACTCTCTATTCTATGAGGTAGTATCTGCGATTTTCTAACCACAGGACTTTCTGTGTACTCTCCTCCATCTGGACGGTGGTGAACCAAGTAGATTTGTAGTGTTAAAAATTCTTTAACTTTATCAATGAGCTGTTTCAATTGATTTTGTTGGGTCAACAACAAAATTTAATATCAGATTTTACTTAGTAAATTATGATTTTTCCTCAGTAGTGGTTAGAGACCATTCCACTAAGAGTGTTTTATTCACACTTTGTTGAGTTTTAAATCACCTATTGACTTTTACCAATTAAAATGAACCATATGTTCAGTAATAATATATTTTGTCGATAAATTTTGTGTGCGACTCGTAACAATGAATTACGTAATGAAATAAATGAAAACTCAAAGTAACCATAAATTTATTACAGTAAAGGAGCTAAAAGTGACATAAAGCTGTAGCCGCAATTCTGTGGTCCTCAATTGTAAATAATTTTATTCATAACAATTCAGAAGGCATCGAATTTCGTAAATGTTCCCTTTGTTCCAAGATTCTCTCCAGTGTAATCCGCATATTGTTCGAAGTATTTTAATGTTTCCACGGGTCTTTTACTTTCATCAACAGAAATATTAGCCCATGGAGAACCTTTAATATAAAATTCTCGAACTTCTTTTATCCAACTATCTAAATTTTTAAAATAAATCATCAGTAAATTGCTATTTACAATTAAAAGGTAAATAATGCTAATTATTTGTTCAATTGGAAACAAATTATTGACAAATAGAATATTGAGGGCTATGTAAGCGTTCTGTACACATTACATGCAGGTTATATACACGTGATGTGTAGGTAATATACATGTCATGAGCAGGCGATATACAAATCATGTGCAGGTAGTATACAGGAGATGTGCAAGTAGTATACAGGAGATGTGCAAGTGATCCACTCAAGACGATTTTAGCTTAAGCATTTTAAAAAGTATTTCCTTTACCAGGGATTTTTCTAATTAACCTAAGTTTGGTTTTTTAATTCTAATTACAGAAATTTAATATTATTAAATTTTTTATATATATTTTATTTAATTCCTCTCAATCCTGAAGTTGTATTTAAAAAATTATCCGTTCCACCTTTATCTAGGTTATTTTACTTGAAAATATTAGCATAATTTATAAAATTCCTTAACCCGAGGATAAACAAAAATGTTCTGAATGGAAAGCCTTAACTCCAAACATAAAGACAAATTATTACAAATCATCTTTTTTTTAAAAAAATTAATAAAATTTATATATTCGTGGAGTACCCAATAAGAAGTGAGACTCTTATATAAGTAAATGAATGAAAAAAACAAAATTTAAATATATATTCTGGTATTTACTAGTATTTGTTTTAATCAGTTAGTACTTAAGGAATTGTTTCACTTATTTGAAAACGTCCATAGAAAAAAATTTATATCACAGTGTCATTTGTTATCTCTTTATGAAAGGCAAGAATAGAGAAGAAGTCAATACAGAGCTGAGTGCTTTTTATGGTGGTGAGTGCTCATCAAAAGCAACAATTTACCGTTGGTACAATTACTTCCAGAGCTGTAGAATCTCAATTTAGGATAAAGAAAAGCCAGGAAGGCCTTGTGAAATAAAAAAATAACAGAATACTTGAGAAAACTGTTTACACTGAGAGGAAAATTAAAACCGAAATGCTAATGATGCGCTTGAATGTGAGGAAATGCACTATTTATATATTACTCAGTGATGGTTGCATAGGAAAATTATGCTCTCGGGTATTACCACATTTTTTAACTGCTGAACTGCAAAATTAACGTCTCTAATGCTGAAAGGAGAACATTCAGATTTTGGACGATGTTGAAGATTGTTTTTTATATACTGTATTTTTCGGACCATAAGGCGCACTTAAACTCCTTTCATTTTCTCAAAAATCGTCAGTGCGCCTTATAATGTGGTGCGCCTAATGTATGGTTGTGCTTTCTGACTTTCTGGCCTAAAACCGATTTTACACCTAAATCCGAAATATAAAAGTTTCTATAATCTAAAAAAATCGATAAAATTATAGTATAGGAACACACAAACTTACCGGTTTCGAAAGTTAAAAGTTTTTATATAGGAAATTAGAAAGTGACAGAAAAATAATTTAATGTGTGAGCCTTATGTATGAAAATAAAACCGTTTGCAATCGATCAATGATATTGAGCCTTATAACACGGTGCACCTTATGGTTCGAAAAATACGGTAATATTAGTATCATGGGGAAGTCACCACTTTCAATTTTATGTTACCCAGTATAAATGTAAATCAGAATAGCTGAAAATACACGGAGAAGTCTATTCTAAGGTGATCATGTTGACTATGTTTTGGGATGCTGATTGCATTATTCTGATTTTGGAGAAAGTAGTGTTCGAATTAAACGTCCAACTATTCAAAACTTGTGCAAAAAACAAAAAGCTATTATTATATGCACGAAAATATTCCCATTTACACAAGTGAAATTTCAATGGGCACAATTGTGAGTTGTGGACTTAACGTGCTTCCCCACCCTTCCTACACTCCGAATTTGGTTTCATCGGACTTCTACTTGTGTAATCACCTCAAGATATTCATGCGAGGCCAGTAGATTGCCACAAAAAACGACCTCAAAAGATGCAGTGACATATTTTATAGGCGAAAAGTCTGAGAATTTCTTCAAAAATATTTTATACAAGTCTCACTACCTATTGGGTGAACCACGTAAATATAATATTATTTAATCATACCAACAGCCTCATCTATCTTTGAACCTTTGCCACCATATTCCTCTGGAAGCAGAATTTCAAGGCCAGGAATTTTCTCAAAGGCTTTCTGTATATCTTCTTTAATTCGGAACATCTTTTTATTGATTTAATAATATAATATTTTTATATCAGAATAATTTACTCTTTTACGGTGTTTTTCATTGAGAAAAAATTCCATAATATTGTATATGACACTGTACCACACAGGCTCCCGGTAAATCACTTGGCCTTTGAACCTTATGGGGTAGCAGTCCTATGCAATATTGTAATTATTATTATTATTATTATTATTATTATTATTATTATTATTATTAATATTATCTAATATATAAAGATGAAAGTTTGTTTGTTTGTTACCCATAAAATTGAAATTTTGCATGTGACCCTCATTTGACTCGGGACAGGTCATAGGCTATGTTTCAACCACAGGTGACCATCCCATAAGGTACCCTTAGTCTCTTTGTTTGTCTGTAAGGTCAGCAATTTACCATATAAATTATAATTTATTATATGCTTACTACTTGCAGTTGAAAGTAATATAATTTAGTCAAAAGTTTTCAAAGCAGAATTCAAACATGCAGAATTTGAATTTTATTTGATTAGTGAACCAGTTTGCAATTGGAAAAATATTGCCAGTTATTTTTCGATTTAAATTGGAGTGCTTTTGAAAGCCTTTTTTATTGTGAATTAAACATGGAATTAAAGCTATTATAAAATTAATACTGGAAAGTAATAACACCATTAAACAAAAAATTAATTTAAATGAATTATTATAATAAATGTAAACTCGAGTGAAGCAACAGCTAGTTATTAATATTATTATTATTATTATTAATATTATTATTATTATTATTATTATTATTATTATTATTATTATTATAAAATAATATTATTATAAAATAAAATTAATAATAATAAAATTAAGAATTATAATTGTACTCAATATCAAATTTATATTACCTGCCACACTCGAGTGATTATTTTCATTATTTTGGGATCGCTTACAGCTTCCATAAAACTTTTCCCGCAACCATGCATGTCCATGAAAGCTTTCATTCCATATATTTGCATATACTGATTTTGTAGTTGGACCTCCATACACATGAACATGATTTGCATCAACTTCTTCATAGGTATTTCTTTTGGGTTCCATAAGTCTTATGTAAAATAATTGAATAATTATTAACAATCAATCTAATTAAAACCAACATGGCTGCCGTAACTGGTTTTTACAAGTTGTGCACGCCACAACAGTAGTAGGAAAGAGGGTTGGCCAAAGAAGAATAATGTTTTAAGCGGTATAGTAGAACATAGTTTAGTTCCTTGGTGTCTATGTCAATATGTTTGTCAAAAACATCTTTTTAAAATACTTTAAACAAAGATTGGGGCCTTCTTACTTTGAGGGAAGTTTTACCATGTGATCTAAATCTACTTAAAGTTTGAATAGTTGAGAGTTAACTCCACTGATACTTCATTTTCTTTTCTAAGAGGTGTCATACCTCAGTTATGTATATTTTCAATATTAGCCAATTTGTCATTCTATTTCGGATGTAATGTGATCACGAAATTAGCGCAAAAGTACAAATGACAACATCTTTTATTATGGGATCCGAAGTAATTTATAGAAAATTGAGGGGATATTCATGAAATATGTAACATAAGCTATAATTTATTGAGTTTTATTACATTAATAGATTCATAAACCTCCCCGCTCTAAAATAAATCAAATGCTTGATATTTACATTTAATTTGGGCCACATTTGTATAATTTCAGAATAAAATACGTTATATTCGAGACATTATTCATAAATACTTTATCTGAATTAGAAGGACATTTAATGACAATTAAACCGTCACCATTTAAAGAAATAGAAATTACAAATAATAAATTGGTTAAAATAACTCTAGCTAATAATTTTTCTAAAATAACCTTTGATCAAAATTTAGCAAAAACATTGGGATTAAAGAAACAAAAATTTACAGATAAAAATATTGTCGGTACTAAAATTCCAAAAATTTCAGATTGGAATTCAACTGAAAAATCATAAGTGCAAAAATATTGATAGAATAATAGTTAGCGAAAAGTAAAATAATTATAATAATAATAATAATAATAATAATAAAAATAATAATAATAATAATAATAATAATAATAATAATAATAATAATAATAATAATAATAATAATAATAATAATAATAAACAATAATAATAATAAATTAATAAAATTAAAGATAAATAAATATAATAAATATAAAAATAAATCAAAATAAATAAATAAAATCAATTTAAAAGTATAAATAATAATTTAAATATTTTATTAACTAAAACAAAAAATTAATTAAAAACAATATTTTTACTAGAAGAGGTCTCCAAAAATCGTTTTGTAAGCTAAATATCCCAAACTGCAGTGACATATTTCTCCAACGAAATATCAAATGGACTACTATTTAGCTTCAAATTTACATACCCCCCCCCCTTAATAGTGCTTCACACTGACATGCACAGAAAAGATTTCAAGCCAAATATCCCCGAAAAAATAAAAATTTCTGACGCTGTCTTATAATTAAATCGTTGCCATGTATTTTAACTATTTATTCAATAATAATAATAATAATAATAATAATAATAATAATAATAATAATAATAATAATGATAATAATAATAATAATAATAATAATAATAATAATAATAATAATAATAATAATAATAATAATAATAATAATAATAATAATAATAATAATAATAATAATAATAATAATAATAATAATAATAATAATAATAATAATAATAATGAAATGTAGCGTGAAAAAAGCTTGTAACTGACATCTATTAAAACATACGCATACGTAGCACAGAATGTAGCTGAATTACGTAAATACGTGGGCGCGTACGCTCAATTGATTCTTAAAAGTTCACTTAAGTAACACCTACTTGCAACTCCAAAGAATAGGGTTTCCCCATCTTTAGTTCGTCCTAATGGAATCATTTGTCTATGAATTTCTCCATAAAAATATAATTTTAATCTTATTCAAAACCAACTTTGTATGAAAGAATTTTTCAAAAGCCGCATCATTGATATCTGGAAATTGGAAGTACTCTGGATGGCCTCTGGTGGATGACCTAACTGTGCAAAAATTGTCCAATCGTTTTTGGGCTTTCGCGTGATCAAATTTTGCTACCCGTAAAAACATGAGCAAGAACCTGGAATCTGAAACCCGATTGGATAATTTATAAACAATATTGGTAGAAATATTTCCAAACCTGTTGGACAATTCAGATGAGGCATTGATTTGACCCAACGACGGAAGCTCTCAATGTGCGCATTGACTTGTTTTGGATCTTCATTCAGTTCGCTGATGACAATCTGTTTATCTCTGTCCGTTAAACCGTCATAACTGTAAGTATCTGCCATTTTAGATTGTTTGAATATTTGCAGGGTCTTTCAGATATATACGGCAAAATTTATTATTTACACCAATCAGTTTGTTTCTATTTGATTGATTTATTGCACAGACTAATGTGCTTGATTTGTGCAGATTTTCATATATATTTACATCACAATTATATATATGTATATATTTGTTTGAATTCTTGCAATTAGATCTTGATTTATACCGTTTTCAATTCTCACACTTTATTTTGAATAATGCAAACGGAAATATTTTATCCAACATAGAAATGTGAGTGTCTAATATACAAATTAAAGGGGTATTTCCCTATGAGATCCCTCGAAATTCAATGATATGTATATTAATTAAAATAATTTTTATAAAAATGTTACAAACATATCAATAAAATACAAAGAACGAATTTATGGAGGTGAAACAATTTTAGATTAGATTTTTTGTTAAATTATAATTCATTTATAATTTGTTTTACTGTACTAGTTTATTGTAATAATGACAAAGTTATTTTAATTTCATAAGTATTTTCAACTCTGGGCAGTTGTTAGATTTGTTGAACTTCAGTGACAACTTCAAATTGTAAATGTTTGGATATGGCATGTTTGGATTGGGCATGTTTGGATTGGAAATGTTTGAATTAAAAAATTAAAAATAAAAAAATAAAATTAAAAAATAAAAAAAACCCAATTCCGAAATTTAGTAACCTCTATAATTCACGTTGGTGTGCCCACCAGTTGAGGTGAAGTCACCATTTACGTGAAAATGAAGTTATTCAATTTCAATTATTCAATTCAGTTATGCAATTTTTTAAAAATGATTTTCAGGTAATTTTTTTAATTTCATTTAACTTTAAGACTTGAATTTTGATTTTATATAATTATGAGATCATTATTCAAGTTCTTAAATATTACTGTTAGTCAGCATTTATAATATAACATTGATAATTAAATTTCAGGTGTTTTTTTAGGAATTTTATGATATTTTATGCATTTATCTGGAATTATTTCGTCAAAATGTAAGTTCGATATATTTTTAACTAAATAAATAAACTAATCACGGAAGACATTTATTTTTTAATGCAATTAGGAAAAANGTGTAAATAGGTATGCTCTAAATTATATTGCAATATCAATTTCTGAATTCTTCTTAGAAGCTTTTATTTTAGAGTGATTTGACTGAGAAATCAGTCTACTTATATATTAAAATTTCTGTTGACTAAATAAACATAGTGCACTTAGTGCATTGCATTAAATATCTATAGTGCACTTAGCACTGCATAAGCTCAGATCGTTCAATCAATTATTTTGTGGAGTGGTATATTACAATTCGCATTGGATTCTAAATTTGGCGATTTTCAAAAATTGTGTTGACTGTTCGAAATTAGTTTTATTATCAACCAATAAAATTTGTGATTTCAGATATTTGGATTAAAAAGTAATTTGAATTTCAATTTAAATTGCGTTTGTTTGTTTTGTAGAATTAGATTTGTATAATTTCTTGACATAATTTCGAAAGCGATTATTTCAATAATTTTTATGACAGTGAATAGTTTATAATGTTTTGACATTGTTGTCTCGTGAGAAAATATCATTGGTATGATTCTGCAGTTTTATTGACAAGGATATAAAAATTGAAAATTTTAAGAAGTAATTTTTATGTAATTATTATGTAACTAATACAACATTAGGCCGTATCAACCCATGGCAGAGCCAGTAGCGTAACTATTGGCCCGCAACTGCGGGGGCCCAGGCAAAAAATGGGTATTTTTTAAAGTCTGAAAAAATGAAATATTTTAATTAATAAATACACAGTAGAAAATCGGAAACCAAAACTTCTTGTAAACTCCTTATAATCTTTGTAAAATCAGTAAAATAATAATAATAATAATAATAATAATAATAATAATAATAACAATAATAATAACAATAATAATAACAAACAACAAATAATAAACAATAATAATTAATAATAATAAACAACAGAAATAACACATAAATAAATATCATCGTTTTCTATCCGTTATTTATTATTAAAATATAAAGTTCATGTATATTATATAATAAACCAATAAATCAATAAAAACAAAATATATAATTACAACTTAATAACATAAATAAATAAATTGATTAATCACATTCAAATATAAGTTATTATCACAATATAATGTTTATCTCATTAATCACATAAATATTATTGATTATTGTCTACATGTATATTTATTCTGTATTTATTTGTTCTTATTATGTAATGTTTAAGTTTTAAAATCTTCAGTGTTCGTCCATCTTCTAACACAGATCTCGCCCATATTTAAATATGCCGTAATTATATCCTCATACATTGTAACAGGTCGTTGAATTGTGGATTTGAAGAAATATAATTTCATCTTTTCAGCTGAATTATATAGCCTCAAATTTATTCGCTTTTTAGGTTTTCTACTGGTTTCACTTACAGACTTTATTATATAGCTTAAAAAGATATCAATATAATTTACAAAGGGAATTTGCGCGCAATTGGGTGTTCATATCAATGTATTTTTTAAATATTAGGGCTTGTTAAAATTTAATAGCTCTGTGAATATTTGCAACAAGCGCACGCAGTTCAAAATAAAGTCTAAGGAGTCTCCAATGAAGAAGAAGATTCTTCTTTTGGTAATGCGTGATCATTCACTTCTCAAATTTCGAATCGAGTGTGTTTTCTCCTATTTGGAAAATTACAACTGCTTGAATTTCACAATTATTTTAATATATGCTTAGTGAATGTTAATAAGTGTATTTAATCAGATTCGTGCTTGTTTTTACTTTAAAATAATAATCATAATAATAATAATAATAATAATATTAATAATAATAATAATAATAATAATAATAATAATAATAATAATAATAATAATAATAATATTCGTTATTTTAATTTCATAAGTATTTTCAACTCTGGGCAGTTGTTAGATTTGTTGAACTTCAGTGACAACTTCAAATTGTAAATGTTTGGATATGGCATGTTTGGATTGGGCATGTTTGGATTGGAAATGTTTGAATTAAAAAATTAAAAATAAAAAAATAAAATTAAAAAATAAAAAAAACCCAATTCCGAAATTTAGTAACCTCTATAATTCACGTTGGTGTGCCCACCAGTTGAGGTGAAGTCACCATTTACGTGAAAATGAAGTTATTCAATTTCAATTATTCAATTCAGTTATGCAATTTTTTAAAAATGATTTTCAGGTAATTTTTTTAATTTCATTTAACTTTAAGACTTGAATTTTGATTTTATATAATTATGAGATCATTATTCAAGTTCTTAAATATTACTGTTAGTCAGCATTTATAATATAACATTGATAATTAAATTTCAGGTGTTTTTTTAGGAATTTTATGATATTTTATGCATTTATCTGGAATTATTTCGTCAAAATGTAAGTTCGATATATTTTTAACTAAATAAATAAACTAATCACGGAAGACATTTATTTTTTAATGCAATTAGGAAAAAGCGAGGTAATAATCTTCTTTCTGCAGTTCATTTTCGATGGCCTCTTTGACGATGACAAATCTGCTTGGAAAGGATATTGAGCTGAATCCATTTGTCCTTGATATTACTTTTCTGATGCTGCCTTTGATTTTACTAAACACGCTTTCTATTGGATTGAGGAATGGGCTATATGGTGGCAGGTGTTCAATGTAATTATTTGGAGATATTGCTCCACTATGAATTGAAGCATTGTCATGAATGAGATGGTATCCTGTCCCATTCAATTTTGTACTTAATTCATTAATAAAATTTTGGTAGGTATCCTTCTTTTAGGATCCTACAATTAATTGGTGATGAATTGCACCTTTCACACTTATTGCTAACAGAAATGACATGTTTTGTCCTCTGTTGTTTGAAACTATGGAGTATACTTTTTCTCCATTTTTCTTCCTTCCGAATGTTTGAGTGGACCAGGTATTGAAACCACTCTCATCAATGTAAATGAGAATTTTGTCTCGCCACACTTCTTCCAGATAACGTGTGACATAGTCCATTCGGATTTGAAGTACTCGATCAGAGTTCCTTGCTGCCACACATGACCTTACCTTTTTCACAGATATTAAATTATTTGTTAGGAATCAAAAAATTGAAGTTTTGGAGACCGTGGAATTTTGTTGGGATAGGAAAATTCGCATTTCTTCTAAAGTGGAATAAAAATTGGCTTCGACGAAATTCAACAAATTATTTTCCTGTTCTTCTGAAATAATTTGTTTTCTGCCACCTCTTTTCCCTTTGCTAACTGCCCCATATTTTTTTATATTTATAAATGATTGCTTTAATTAAAGATTTGGTCATTCCTAGTAATCTTCCGAATTCTTGGTAATTTTCACCATATTCATAGGCATTAATAAGCCGAATTTTGTCATTTTCTGTATATCTATGAAAATATTAATTTATTAAAATAATTTATTTAAATTTACGATTTGTGAATTTCTTTCTGTAAATCAAAAGATCTCGAAGGACCTTCAATATTTGAAATGCTGCCTTCACATATACTATAAAATATTTTAATGTTTTGTAATTTAATGAATAAAACTCACATTGTATTTTCTTCTTTTTCTCTAAAGCTCAAGGTAGAGCTGTCGGAATCTAAATTAAAAGTATTTTCTTGCATTTTTTAATAATTTAAAAATATTTATATTTTAACAATATTTTAACAATATGTTAACAGTTATTTATTTCGGAACAAAAACCTATACAAGAAATTTGCACGCATTTTTCATTATGTGTTTTGTGTTGGTGTGTTCAATTATTTTTCTCTCACCTTCACAAATCCTATAATAAAGTTATTAAATTTCGGAACAATAAATTTCTACACACAGGTAAGTTTGTGTGTTCCTATACTATAAATTTATTGATTTTTTTTAGATTATAGAAGTTATTAAATTTCGGAATTATGTGTAAGATCCATTATACAATTGTCTAAAAAATGGTGTAGAAAAGTAATTAACAAAAATTCATTTGTAATACATTTCATTTTGATCGCTGAAATAAAATATTAATTAAATCCTTGTCATCCGATAGAAAGTCTTCTAACCAAAAATGTTAAAATGAGTTGATAAATTTGATTGGACACTGATAGGCAATATATATATATATATATATATATATATATATATATATATATATATATATATAATATATATATATATATATATATATATATATATATATATATATATATATATATATATATATATATATATATAAGGAATAGAACAAACAATACAATAGAACAAAAGAAAGAAAAATATGCCATTTGTAAAAATTCACTAAATATACTACTACAAGAAAATATTTACAACTTATTCTAGAATGTATGTAATGAAAATAATTTCAAGGTAATATATTTTCTTTTTGAAAAAATAGTTACCAAGAAGAACAAGGGGCTCGCAAATCATAGAATAATTTAACAAAGGGCTCGCGCGAGCCCCGTGAGCCTCCTATAACTCACCACTATAATTGCATGTTTTAGATAATAGAATGTGAGCCCTAAAAGCTGGTAACTCGAAAGGAAATAATGAGCATAGTAAATTATTTATTTAAAATTAATAATAATAATAAAATTCAAACAAATATATAATAATATAATAATATATAATATAATAATAATTCAAACAAATTAACAAATAATAATCGTAATCAAATTGTATCAAATTAAAAAAACATTTCAATCAGATTCATAGATTCTTACAACTTTCTGAACGAATCTTTAGCGAAATCGGTGAAACATTCAACTGATTGCCGTTAACAAATTCCCAATTCGTTGGATCAATTGTGGATTCTAAAGAAATAGTCCCGTATGACTTTGCAACAAACGTAGAAGTTTTGTAAACCACATCAGAACTACCGCCAATTTGGTCCAATATTACAAAAGATAAATATGAAGAAAAGGTTATTTGGAGAGAAACAGTCTATAATAATTTATTGGACTAAATCATTGTATATATAAGTTAAATATATACTTCTTAACTGAATGTCTTGGGCATCAGCACTTATGTCATTAGAAGAACCCATTAAATTAATAACCGAAAATGAAATGTATAATTTTTATGAAGGCGGGATTCGAGGAGGAATAACATTCGTTAATAAGCATTATGTTGAAACGGATGAAAATACAGAGTTATTGTATATAGATATAAATAACTTATATGGGTGGGCTTTTAGTCAAAGTGTACCTTGTGGATATTTTAAGTGGAGGCTTGGATAAAATAATTGAAGAATGCAAGATATTAGATCTTGAAACATATATACTATAGAGGTTGATTTGAATACCCCTTGAAGAATTGACGATCTACTTGTAGCAGCTGAAAAAATTGTCCAGAAAATTCTAAAGTGGAGAAACAGTTGTTAGCACACTACCCTAAAAGAAACTATGTGTTACATTGTGAATATTCACAGAGTAATTAAATTCAAACAAAATCCAATGGTCAATTCTGAGGTTAAGTATCGCTTCTGTGTGCGCGTTTTTTTGATGTTGTATACATTTATGTGTGCTCACATAGACGCAGACAATGTATTTTTGAATTTCATATATCACTGTGTTCGGTATGATTATTATTTGTTTTTGGTGTTCGGGAAGTAGTTTGGTTTAAAAAGTTATTTTAGTGGTGAATCTTTGAAAAAAAAAGTTTTGAATGTTTTTTATTGGTTTTTTTTTAAATGATTATAAAGGCTCGAAGATATGATGATCGAACCACTACTTTTTCTCTGGATGGTAGTTTATATCAAGGTGAATATTTATGGAAGCTGTGCGTCATGCTGAGAAAATTAGATACGAAACCTTAATAGATTCATCAGTTCTCGACACTGCAAAAGATTTAATGATTCAAATGATACCCGATAAAAATGCTGGAACTTTAACTATTATCGACACTGGAATCAGAATGACAAAGGCAGATTTGATTAACAATTTGAGGACAATTACAAGATCGGGAACTAAAGCATTCGTGAAAGCACTTCAGGCTGTAGCTGATATTTCAACGATAGGACAATTTGGTATGGGGTTCTCCACATTTAACCATCCAATCTTCAATAAGTATGTAGATATCAATAATATATTACGTAGGAAATCTACAAATACATTGAAGAATTATTATAAATTATTGAATAACAATTTTTATGGGAAAACTGTTGAGAAGCTGAAGAAACGTTTGAATTTGAAGCCATTTTCTTCTGAAATCGACAGTCCACCTTCAATATTGTGTCAAGATGGATGAGCTCGTTACGTGTAGCAATGTACTATTATGAGAGTCTTCCAGAAGTAAAACGTATCATTTCCAATATTCAAGATGATGGTGTACTTGTAAGCAAAGCAAAAGCGGAATTAGTGGTGGTTAAGGAGTGCTATGAAAATCTGATACAGATACTTGATGATCTAGAACCAAGCCAATATAATATATAGAAATTGTCCCCCCCCCCCAACAGCGACAGTATTAGAAAAGAGATTTGCCATACTGAAGAATATATTGGCGGTAAGCAGAAACTTCGATGTAAAAAATGTGGCGAATTATATAAATGAATATATTTTAATTTAAAAGTGGATGAGACAAAGAAGGAAAGTTTACAGGAAGAAAATGAATAGAATCTTTAAAAATAAATAAATGCTATTATTTTGTGTTTAAAAGGCTATTTTTACGAACATAAGCACTATAAGCTGACTGCACTAATCATCACAATGAACAATAAATGTCATAAAAAATTAAGTATTATTTTCATCTGTAAGGTCCAGCAAAGGTTTGGCATTGGACTTTACGTAACTGTCCGCCAATATTTCAATTTCCGAATGCGTATTTTTATTAATTAATTTCGACGAAAATTTTCTGGCAATGCTTTCTTTAGACTGGAAGAATTGTTTATCGAAATTGTCAACGGAGTTGAGTGAATGTATAAAATCTTGTTTGTGGTCTTCCTTGGCCGGCGCCCATAGCATCAATGGCTTTTTAATTTCTGTGAAAAGCTAAAATAGAAATGAAAATGAACAAATATCAGTCAATGAAAGACGTAAATTAATGTAAATGAAGTGAAAGGAGAAATAAAGGAACTTAAGTCAGGGAAAGCTGGATCACCTAAACGGAAAGAGGTGCGTTAAAGCGAGAGTATTACAAATGAAACAATTTGGATTTATTAATTAATTAAATTACCGTTATTTTAAATAAAGAATATTTTAAATTGAACTGAAAACTAGAAAGTGAATAGAAGAAATAGAAACTGAAATGTGAGCTCCCTTTTTCATTAAAATTTTACTGTCATTTTCTATGTAATGAATATGTTGAGGTTTCAAATTTATTTGACTGCTCAACCTTCACTGGTGATTCTTATGCAAATAAAAACAACAACAAGCCTGTTTAAAATTATTGAGCAATATTTAATCGAGCATTGATTATATTAAAGTGAGTATTTATTTTTTTTAATTGAGAATTAAAGAAATTTAACATTAATTATATTGAATGATCGTTATTTATATTTTATGGGCATTAATTATATTAAGGTGCATTTCTTTGTTATGTTTGCATTATTAATCTGTAATTAACAGTATTTAAAATTCATAGCCTTAAATGGCTCAATTACAATAATTTCGAGACCTTCCTAGCTACACAATTCGGCATTTGGTGTGTGTACCTAACAATGAAGAAATATGGAAGACAGGTATTTGTACCTGTCCTGCATTTCTAAAGCACTACGTTAGCAAACACGTGGGTATGGTGATCAGATTAAAGTATTCCATACCCCCACCAGAGGCAAAAAATATCGATTTTGGAAACAAGCTCAAGAGAGGAAGACCTTCGAAAGCTAAAAAAGATTTACTAAGACAATGACAATTCTATAAATGATGATTTGTGAATTTTTTCAATTTCAAAATAATATTAAATAATGGTCTTTTTTGTCTAATGTTTTTTCTTAAATTGATTAATGTATTTTTTCATTTAAATTAATGTAGTTCTTTAAATAAATTAATGATCAAAAATGATTAATGCTCATTCAATATATTATAAATACTCAATTAAATACTAGCCAAAATTATTTATTCAATATCAAAAATTATCAAATAACAATAAATTCTTTCAGTTAACTAACTTGATAAATATTTTAAGTCACTTTTAACGAACTAATATGAAAAACCGGAGAAAGGGCTTGACCTGGCCGGAGACCGGAAATATGTTGAAAAAAACGGAGATCTTTGGGATAACTCGGAAAAGTAGTCAAGGTAGTCACTCTAGTTTTAAATATGCTACTGAATACTATATATATATATATATATATTCCAATTAAAATTGTGTATTTTTGATATGTGAACACTTAATCATGACGACAGTTAATCCTGGGACATTTAATAGTTAATTTCGATATATATATATAATAATAGTGAAAAGATTTCAAAGTTCATGCGACTAGAAATATGATTTTGGTGTTTTGGAAAACCAGTAAAGGAAAAAAGACATTGCTTCACGGATGTTCCGAATGTTGAAAGCAACGTGGAAACGCAAATGGAAAGATTATATGGTGAGTCACAAAAATATTGAGATCCCATTGTAAAGCATACCCATAGGGTAGCAAAGCAACACCATAAGTTCGATCAGTTTATGAAAAAGATGAAAAAGACATTAAAATAAATTGGTGATTCATACAAAACAAATAGCAATGAAAATAAAAATAAATAAAAACTGAATTTACCTTCCAACCACCACTCTTACAGTAAACTATCAGGAATATGATGACCAATGCTGATATCGGAAGACACGTCAGGATATGTTGCAGTGCCATAAAACCTGGAGGGTATGCTGGGACTTCCTTGTGATTGTAATATATCATAGAAATGAGCAATACAACTATAAAAATAGGAGTTATTGCAAGCCAGCAAGCTTTCCAAAAGATATTTGGTCTCCTGCCAATCATAAAGGTTACATCCATTATAAACCGATCCACTCCTGTTTTAAAAAAATATTACCTTGTAGATTAAGTATCTAAAAATTGGATAAATAATTTGTAAGAATAAATAAGTTCGCGTTTTATGGACAGTTAAAAGATTTTATTTTATTCATAAACAAATGTATTATTAAAATAACAATTTCTAAATAAACGTGGAGAATTTAATTAAATATAAATAATATTCTGAGCAATATCATCATTCAATTTCAACGAATCACAAGCATTCAAATATTTAAATATTTATACGTGGTGCATTCAATAAGTAACCGAACTAGGTGCTAAAGGAAACCAAAGGGAACGGAATATTATAATATAAGAACAATAATGATAAATATATTTAATTTTCAATATAAGACCTATGTTGGTCAAAAGACGTCTTGCAGCAATGCAAGAGTTCCAGAAAGGCATTTTTGAAGAAAATAGTGCTTTGAATATCCAAGAGGAGTTCTACACCTTGTTGCAAACCTGCAAAATTTTGGTAGATTTTCCTTTACAAATGTTTTTTTTATATGCTTAGATATATAAAAGTCGCTGGGCGCTAGACTGGGGTTGTAGAGAGGGTGATCTAAGAGAATAAATTCATTTTATTCAATCAATTTCATTGTTTCTGCACTTTAGTGGATTGGAGTTTTCACACATCTCAGGCGAAGGAAAACGTGCAACGCACCTCAATACAAATTTTCTTACTTCAGTCTCATTCAGGGTGGCATGCACAACTCTACAACTCACATTCAACCGCTACAGTATAACCTTGATAGCGATTCTGCGTTCTTCCTTCACATTTTACAAACATTACTCTCTTTTTTGGACAGTAATTTCACAATAACGACAAACTATCTCATCATAATACACTGACTAGTGATCATGTTTGAACTTGCCGATCCAATCGTAGATTGTGGTACAAGAGAGGCATTCATCAGGCAAAACAAAGAGTTTAATCAACAAGATGCAGTATGATTTGACATATAAATTGAAAATGTGCTTTCTGTGCTGCTTTCCAGCGCTGCTATCCAGGTGAATATTAAAACACTATTTTCTAATCATAAATTATATATATAATTATATAAATTATATATTATAAAATATAATGTCGCTATTATCATTGTAGAAAGCATAAACCTGTGAGGGTTTGGATCAAAATTCCGACAAAATTATATTTAAATGAATTTATTCATGAATTTCAAAATGGCAGATGTGAATGTATAGAAAACATGGGAAAGAAATTTTACCATTGATATATTGGTAAACAACCGGTAAAGATCGAGTTATGATTTAGTGAATCAAGCTTTATGTTAATGGTCACATACATTTATTGTTTAATATCTTAATAAAAAAGTTGATCCTGCCAGTATCCATATGATTTTCGAAATATTAAGTCATATCTGCCTTAGTAGACAGACTAATATTCTGAAACCGCGGATATCTCTTTATAATAGCTATGATTTGAGAGATTAAATCATTTTGCCACAAGGTACCCGGTAATTCTAGAGTTAATATTTTTAAGAATGCCGTGAGTCAAGTGGTGGATTTTTTAGATCAAAATCAATCAGTTGAAAGACAGTATTTTGATGACTGAATAATTTTATTGATTGTATGACCTTTATTTTGACGACATATTTCTTGAAGTTCTGACCTTTCAACTGTCGATGGTAAGATAAACGCTTACCATGGTTGAAACGGGTAATGGGAGAAAAACCAGTTGTAATTCCAGCTTTAATAAAGTATATTGAAGTTATTGCAGAAAGAGATGGTCTAAAATCTATGATTAAAAGCTATCTTTTCCTTTGATGGTGTGTATATCTTTCATGCTATTTAATTGGTTTCTTTAAAATATACGCTCGTATATTGTTGCATGGAATAATAAAATATGATTTAGGTTTTATTTTGTTGGTTTTCGAAACAGAAGTAATGATTAAAAGACACCGCAAAGGCCTTATATATGCTAATGCTAGAAATGAAATTCTTAGATAATAAGCAAACATTCTACTGCAAAATCACCTTTTGCAGTAGACTTTCTAAATTAAAGTCACAGACAGATTTCCTCTGACAGACATGTCTAAACCCCAATGATTGATCAAATTATAATATTAATATTGAGATCGTTAGTCACAGTCCTTCAAAATAGATAATTAAAACAAATTCAAATCCTTACCGTAGACATAGGAAATAACGCTTAACTCAGCAAGTGCCAAAACAAGCATGGTATACTGGCTCACTGAAGTGTCGAACAGTTCCAAAAGATAAATTCCCCCTCTGCAAGTCATCGGTATACCGATAATGAACATAATCAAGCATAATAATACCCTAATGTCAAAATATATTTAACAAATAAGTCTTTAAACTAAGTGCCTGTATAGCACAACTCGAGTCTTGCTCGTCATTTTACCGATACGCCGAAGCTCGTCTTGAAAACTAGAAAGAACAGTTTCTACAATTGCAATCTGAGATCCAAACCCAAGTGATAACATCATCATGAAAAACATAATCGACCATAAAGGAGACAAGGGCATTTTCGTCAAAGCCTCTGGATATATTTTGAATGCCAGTCCTGGACCTAGAAAATGTATGTTAATAAAACCCTTTCAGATATTCTTCAATAACCTTCTGTCACAACTTGAGCCATCGAAACGTTGAGCGATTGAGCCATGAAACCCATATTCGAGAAAATGACGAAACCCGCATAAACCGATGTCAGACAGTCTATAATTGCAAATAATATCGCGTCCCTGGAAGAAAGTGTGTAATAAAGATAGATAAAAAAATTATTAATAAAAAAGAATTATAATGATAATGATGATAATGATAATAATAATAATAATAATAATAATAATAATAATAATAATAATAATAATAATAATAATAATAATAATAATAATAATAATAATAATAATAATAATAATAATAATAATAATAATAATAATAATAATAATAATAATAATAATAATAATAATAATAATAATAATAATAATAATAATAATAATAATAATAATAATAATAATTATACAATGAAAAAACATTTATAAAGATTTAGTCTGTTTATAATGGCTGTGAAAGACCTTATAAATGCGAATTTTTTAAACGTCATTCAGCTCATGGACATGTGAAAGACCTTATAGATGTGAAATTTTACAAACGTTATTTAGCGCATGGACATGATTAGAAGTTTTGCTATAAAGGTTTTTGAAAGTTCTCATCAAATGGTTCTCATTTACGTTCCACTATTGGAACTGGGGAATGGCGGAATCCCTTCAAATTATGATTGGCATTGAATTCTAATAGATTTTGAAATACAGAATGTAGAGAATCTTCTTTTGTGAATTTGGATCTTTGGATTTAACAGAAAAAATGTGAAAGAAAATAGTTATCAAAAGAAATTGTTAATTGGTTTGAGAATGACCTGAAACCTAGAAATAGTTGGCAAATCATCCACTCCTTTCTCCTTGAACTGTGATTAAACTCGAATAATGTAATTCATAATGTAATTCAATTCGCGAATGTGTATTACACATAATTGTTATTCAGTGGATAATAGTAAGAAATTAACCAATCAGATTCATATTATAACTCAAAATTAATAATATAAATAGATAATCACTTCAAATATTATTTATAAAATGTCTCAAACAACGTTCATAATAAATTTATTAAACGGATTAATTTCATAACCTGAATATTAGACCTAATAGACCTACTAGTATTGATGGGCAGTTATTGGCATACATGAATAATCTCTGCTGATTAACCAACATTTACCCATATTGTGACAAAGTTTATAACATTTGTTGAGGCCACTATAGTTATTTTCAAGACATCATATTAAATATTAGTAAATGAATCGGCCGTCGCTGGATAAACCCCTCCCCCGATGAGGATTTCCCCTACCATTCCTAGTACATTTATGTAGGTCGAATCATGTAGGTATTTTTTAATTATTATTAATATTATTTTTCAGATAATAGAATCCAAAGTTTCCCCATTGGTAAAAGAGAATGGTGGCTGGAAATCCCTAATTCAAAATGCCACAAAATCAAGGCAATCGGTGGAAAATAGTCGAAGCTCCGAGAAACTAAAAGTAGTTGAATAACTTCTGCAACCTGTCCAAATGTTTCACAACTAAAAAATGTTTTTTAAAAGAAGAAATCAATATGAAATTGGTAAATTCAATTAAACTACATCAAACTCAATTCCAATTCCTTGCAGGGACACTCAATGATAGATATTAGAGCTATTTTCGTTGTCTTTCCAATGACATCATTGGTTATCGTATGACCTGTATGTGAATGACATGTTTAATTGTTTCCCTTTAAATTTTACCCCATATTACGTTTTCATATACAGACACATACACATTTTCAAAACCTAAAATACACAATTTTCATAAAGTTTAACAAAATTACATGCATTTTCTTAAAGGTTGTTGAAATATCCCTTATTTATTGACCATTACACACATACACGCAAACAGTCACTTTTCCTACCCTTGAAGTATATGTGTATGACCTGTATATATTTTATATTAAAACCATATAGTGTGTTATATGAACTTTTTTCGATTTTCACCTCTGATTTCTTTTCAATCAACATTGTATACATTAAAAAATTGATTATGAATCAGTTTATAGTCAATCTTTTAATAAATACAATATATAGTGTGTGTATGTATTTGATCTAGAGGTTTCCTGTTTTTGAAGTTGATTTGACTTACTTTAAACTCTGAAAATTTCGAGAAAAAACTTTGAAAATCGTTAAAATTCAATAATTCTGATTTAACCGACATAAAAATACTAGGAGTTTTGAGGGGAAATCCTCAGCAGGGTGGGGTTATCCAGCGGTTTCCTGACCCAGCGATGGCCAATACACCTACTAATATTTTTATTCTTGCTAGACAGTTACTGCCCCATATGAATTTACTATATAATCATGAATAATGCCTAATTCAATAAGTTTTATTTTTATTTTATGTTTAGCTAAGGCTAAAATTTTTGATTTAAAAAATTCAATAGTTAGTATGAAACTCGTAATACTTTTTATTCCTGAAAATGAGAAGAAAGAAAGATGAGCGATAAGAGATTGGATAAAAGCATCATTAAAAGTAAGAAATAGAACAAATTGGACAGAGATCCTGCCAGAAATTTAGTTCACGATTACTGTGACTTTTCAAAAATCGATTGGAAGGATCCTTTGAAACCTGGTCATATCGTAGACGATGTACTGATAAAAATATAATCAAGAAGGAAAGATACGGAAAGATAAAAATGACCATGCTAAATGGTACAGGAAGTTCATGATCATCGATACATACCACAAGATGAAATTAAGAAAACTTTCCTAAAAAACGTTGAAAAGGTGACGAAATTTATTGAAAAATGGAGGTATAAAATGTTTTCTGCTGAGAATTAATTATTATTAAATAATTATTAAATATTTTTATTAAAATAATTTTAAATAAATCGAAATAGAAAATAATTAAATTCTTAAATTCAGAAGTGAAATTTTATTATTAAGCAGTTGTAGCCAGTGTCGGCTTTAGACAATTTTGAAATGATGCCGCTCTAGTCGCCTATGTTGCCTATACCTAATGCCGGCACTGGTTGAAGATCTTTAATTTTGAAATATTTAAATTTGTAATTTTACAGTAAATTTAAAAATACATGTTGTTATTTAAAATGGTTTTATTAATATAATAAAATTTCAAATGTCAACTTTTTAGATAAATATTTCAAAAGATATTTGATTCAAAGAAGAAAATTAGTTATAAAAATTTGTCTAGAAATGAAACATTATTGTATTATTAATATATTTTGGATTATGTTTTCGACTTCCAATTTATCAAATGAAAGCAATTTCGAAGATGTCCTAGATTCATTTAAGATATTTAGATTTATAGCATGCATGGTACCTTTGATAGCCAAATACAGCATTTCCAAATCGAATCTGCAATAAACAAACAATTTTGTTATAATATTCACGTGAAGTTCTTGTGGTAGCATAGAAAATACACCACTACCTAATTAATTCAAAATTGTGTGCTCATTATTTATTATGATGTTTATGTATAGAACTGAATGTATTTCGCTTTTGTCCTATGATTTTGACTGTATGCCTTAGTAAGGTGTATGCATTCATCGGATAGTGTAGACATTTTTCTGTTTATATAGCAGATAGAATTTGAAAATGATGTAAGCTGGATTAAATTCAAACTAAACTGAAAATTATTGGCACATTTAGCTGACATTTGACATAGTTTGCGCAGAAAATCATTTTTGAGTTTTAATTTAATTGTTCAATTTTTTTCGGCAAAAAGAAAGGCAAATAAATCAAACTCAAACAATGATAAACTGCATCACAGATATTTACCGGGCTTCAAATAATTTTAAAAATAAAGTCAGAGATAATATGAACTGGACAATTTATAATATTTTACCTGCAACAATCATTTTTGAAATCATTGTAGCTAGAAATTGTCATTAGGTTGCCATTGCAAACCCCAAGTGAGAAAAAGACCTGAGTGGCCGCTTCTACCCAAACTCGAGGATTTCTGAGAGTAGTAAAATTTGGTTTGATATAAAAAATAATTCCTTGAAGGGATCCCGGCAAAAGGGATCCTCTTACTAATAGGATTGTTAGAATGAGATATGGAAATATTGCGGTAAAATATGAAACCTAAGGTTACAATTGAAAATATAAACATAATTGCATATTACTGACTTTGCCCATGATTTTGACACCTTTTAATAATATAATTATCACCATTATCCATGCCACCATCAAACAAACGACCAATTTCCACTGTGGCATACCGAAATCAGTTATATTTTTGGACTTGTTCAGAACATAGTTGCTTTATTATTATTATTATTATTATTATTATTATTATTATTATTATTATTATTATTATTATTATTATTATTATTATTATATTATTATTATTATTATTATTATTATTATTATTATTATTATTATTATTATTATTATTATTATTATTATTATTATTATTATTATTATTATTATTATTATTATTATTATTAGTATTAGTATTAGTATTATTATTATCATATCATCATTTATGTTAATAGTATTATATAACTAAATATATGCTATGATATAATTGTTTTCATATATTTGCAGCGAGACTTACTAGCAGCCTTCTGTTATTCACTAAAATGTGATATATAATTGTAAAATTTTACTGTGGGAGCTTTCAGATTTAAGATGTTTTTCTTACTTCCAGTTCAGATAACCCTACAAAGGGAGGGGTGATGAATATGCCTTAATTGCATAAGTTTAAATAGAATTTATAAATGTTTCCATCTATTAAAAGATTGAGAATTGTATTTACGGTAAGAAAATGATTCGATTTTGATTGGTTGTTTAATTTATTAAATCCCATATTTGTCCTACAGTGCAAAACTTTATATATTATTCTTGTCTTTCATCCGATACTTCGATTACAATTTGAACACAGTACACAAATTTTATTAAGTTTGAAAAATTAAAATATCTTAAATAAAATTAAAAAAGTGTAGAAAAACGTACTAAGACTTTTAAGATTTTAGACTTTTGACCTAGATGACTTTTAACCCTTGTAAAACCATGTAAGGTATGGTACAACATGTTTTCCTTGTCGGGGAAGATATTTTAAATCATGCATGAGAAATATCAAACTTTTTGAACCTTTGAAGGTTTAAGACTCACTATATTTAAACCCTCGAAGGATCTAACTATAGACATCAAAAATTGCGACCATAATTGGTTAGGAGCCTTTTGATTTGGATGAAATTCATAAATTAACAAAACCTTTTGAGAATTTGTGTATTTGACCTACTTATTTATTATAGTGGTTTGGTATGACAACTGAATATTTGTTTAAATGAAAAGATATTTTAAACATTTTTCTAATATAATTCATTTATTTCCATTATGAAGATAGGTCAGACAACTAATTTCCCTATGTTTTTGCATTGTCTTTATTAACAATGACCGCGTGTGGCAGCATATCAATTTTGTGGCTATTAAAATCAAAAATACAAATAAATAGACGTGATGAAGATGATCAGGTTTACATCGGACGGACATCCGCCTATAAAGAGTAAGGATAAAGAAAACTTATAAATAAAGAATATTTCTGAGTTCAATAAGAACAGTCTTGGATGCCTCAAGTGATGTGTAGATAGGAATAAATATTTAAGTGCAAAAATGTTTAGAGCTTACGGAAACCCTTGATTATAAGTCATATTTTATATAAATACGATAAAAATCTAATTATTCAAATTAAACAATTTTGAAACTTACTCATAATATTCTTCTGATGGATACAATTTCCCGATTATGGTGCTGGTGTTGTCCGAACCATCGTAGCATAGAGAGTGGTTATTCCATGAATTATTGCAACTCGACCATGGCAAACGAGAAGTAAAACTCACTCCGAAGTAAAATAAGCATTGTGCAATGACAATGTTATAATATACGCATACAATACAGGAAACGATAGCCATTCCATATCCAATTCCTAAACAAATATATGGTAATGAATTTTATATAAATCATATTTATTTATATTATCATTTCTTGAATTGGTAGTCAACATTGTTATCAATGCAGAATGTTTAGAAACTGTATTAATAATGGAAAACTTAGAGTCAGTTAAAACAAAATGATTTTCTCCTTTGATTATATATAGATCTAACATATCTCAAATTTCTCCTTTCATTTTTATACAACAACTGTATACAACAACAACAAATTTTCATTTAACACTAATTTTCGACACATCCTTTATCAAGTATTTACATTATCGAGAGATTAGTCAGATAAACTGAAAGGAAAATAAATTGAAAATATTCGACCAATCGTAATGAAGATAAAATAATTTACCGATACTAACATTCAATGATAATTTTATTATGAGTTATCTAATTTAGTGGACTCTTATGTGTGATGCGCAAAGGATTCATTACAATATGCGCCATAGAACCAAATTTGAAAATGGAATAAGTATAGATGTAACTTGAGAACGTGATGAGAGAACAAGATTTGTCAGTAAAGTAAATAATATTAAATAAATCAATTTATTATTCTGAGAACTAATAGTAGGTCTCTGCTTTATACACAATAATAATATATTACAAATGAGAATTTAATGTAATATGTAATAAGTAATTAACCTTTAAACATGGGACTGATATTCCATACCCCAATAGTACCAAGACTGGCGAACTGACCAAGAGCGAGTTCCAGAAAGAATATTGGTAACCCAATAAGACACATTGTTATTGCAAAAGGAATAAGAAATGCGCCTGAATATAATAAAAATTAAATTACTAAGAAAACATTTTAAAATTGATAATTTGTATTGCACAATATCGGAGGGAACTTCAAAACCAAATTTCCTGAGATTGTGGACAACTAGTTAAACAAAAAACCTACATCAAAGATTGGATAAGGAATAAACTTTAACCATTATTAATAAATTTTCTGAGCCCATTTATATCTCCTTGAACATTTTCTAGATTTGAATTGCATCTTTATTTTTTTTGTTTCCTTCTGTCTTTCCTCGGTTGAACTTAACAGTGAAATTTACCGAAAATTTACCGAAAGGAAGAATTTATACATATAAAAACAATTTTCGGAATACATATCCAAGAAGGTCTTTTCTTCTTTCCTGTTCTTATTTCATCGTCCTTCCTAGCTGTGCCTGGGGTTTGCGAACCGGTTCAAACCGGGGTTTTCTGGGGAATTAATCGACTAATGCAACATTAGTTGAAAAAATACTTTTTTTAAAATGTAAAATAGTGATATTTACGCAAACGCAACTCTTGAAAAGG
>CAUHTR010008234.1:0-60700 GCA_959609185.1 Schmidtea polychroa | reverse complement strand
TGAAAAAATACTTTTTTTAAAATATAAAATAGTGATATTTACGCAAACACAACTCTGGAAAAAGTAAGAAGAAATACAAAATAATGATATTTCGTGTGCTCGTGTTTTAAAAGAATTCAAGGTAATTTAATATTGAAAATTAAAACGTTCATTTTTATTAAAAACTTTATTATTATCGTTACCATAGGAGTTTCGTTTGTTGTTTCAAACTGTAAATCAACTTCTGAATTATTTTTTGTCAAGTATGAAGTAAGAAATTTAATTAATTATTTAATTTTATTAATATTAGTTCTATTCAGATACAAAATATCGGTAGAAAACCATTGGAATGAAAATTCTTTGGAGTTTTCCCCCTAGATAAAATTCCTTTTTAGTTGTGAACAAAGCTTCGATTGTAAATACTCAATCATATAATCTCAATGGTGAACATTGGGCTGATAATTTATGTGAAACCAGATAAAATATATGTAATTGATCTGATGAATTTCTATTATCCCCCTTTATTAATTAACAAAATAAAATCAATGTTAATATCAATTGAATTCGTTGTCAAAATTCAATGACGAAAACATGTAGACAGCATTGTTTGATTCGGTTAAAGTCAATGAAAAATAAATGAATTTATTAAATAAAATTTAATTAATAAATCTCTTGTTATTTTTTAAAAATTACAAAATTTTAATTATTTTTAAGATTCATTAAAACTAAAAAAATTTCAATTTCATAGAAAAAAACATTTTAATTTGAATAATCTCATTTATACAATATTTTAATCAAATTTTAAGAAAATTAATTTTTTCTAATTATCTTTAAAATTTTAATTCGAATATATTTTTATATTTATCTTATTTTACATAATTTCAATTTATCAAAAATATATTAATATTTAAAAAAAAAATCTTAATAAACAGATAAAAATGCAAAAAATTTTCAAATTTTATAGAAATGATTTTAAAAAATTGTTTAAATAAATGAAAGAAATCAGATTTGTCAAGTTTAAATTATTCAAGGAATTAAATCTTGGATTTTTCTTTTCATTTGACACTTTACTGAAATGGGCAATTTTGCTAGTTTTAGTTGTGACTGATTGTCGATATTTTTACCGGCAAATGTCAACTGTCATAAAGTGATTAGTAGATTTATATAATACATTCCATAATCTCCTGTAGTTTCAGATAACGATGATCAGGAGGTAAACCGTGTTATGTACAATTATTATTAGTTTTCATTTTTTAAATCATGTTTTTATTATGTAAATCAGTGGTTCTCAATTAATATAAAAGCGCGGAACAGCATTCACATTATATTTTTTACGCGGAACACTGACAAAAAAACTTGCCCACAATGAGTGACCAATCACAAATTACTATAAATCTGTCGTAAACGAAACAATGCCTTCTTATAAGCAAAGGAAATACCACAAGCAATAAAAACACTTATATTTGTATGTTTATATATCTGTGTAACGGCTGTCTTATTGAATCATCTTATTAATTGAGGTGTTTGATGATATGTATTTTAAATGCAAATTTAAAGATAAAAGGTCATTTTTTTCTCCGAACATGATGTAATTGATCATTATTATTTGTCCTAAAGGAAGTTATTTAGCTTATTGTATGTGGTTTCTTTAAGTAGAAATATCCCTTTATGCAATATTCTATGTACCATTATATTATTTATTCTTTCAAATTAAGTATTTATAATTATATCATTTTATTTATTTGAATAAAATTATTTTTCTTATATATTCATTTAGGTTAATATTTTTTCATATGCTTTTGTCCATTGTCTCACCGCGTGTTAAAGAATGTGAATTTGTTTCTCTAATATAAGTTTATCCATGTCTGATAATATATGAAAGTTGTTATATTATGGCATTTGAATATTATGTTATTCACTGTCTCGTCATGTTTTGAAGCATATGATTTTAATTCTATAATATAAGTTCTCCATCTGACTGACATTTCTTATTTGAAACTAAAAAGACAATTGCTACACGTCGAATCTATCATCGAGCTTTGTTGGCTTATGAACTTGGAATCAAACAAATGATAGTTTATGTAAATAAAAGCTTAGATATTGATTTATGCAATAAGTTTGTCTTTACAAAAATTATATATGCTCGAATATATTTCTGATTTAATGCTTTTGAAATGATAATATTTGTGAAGCTTTTGAGCTAAAATAAAACAATAATAACGATCGAAACCATTATAACATTTATATTAAATAAAATTGAAACCAATTTATTAAAAATAGGATGTTAGAACGTTGAAATATTAATTTGGTATCTTTGGCGAAGTATTTCAAAAATATTTCAACGAAGTAGTAACATATTTTGGAAAAGTTCAACAAAGTTGTAGAATATTTATCGAATTGTAACTAAAATAATTAAAATATTGCAACAAAGTAATACATTATTTCGATGACTGGCAATTAAATTAGAAATAATATTGTAATAAAGTCTTCGCCTAACCTAACCTTGACTAATTTGGCAAAGTTTGAAGAGGCTAGCTTATATAGTTTAGAGGACATGGCCACATTTGTATTTTAAAATTCTACAAAAAAAACATTCTTTGATTTTATAATTCTAAAAAATGCATACACAAATTTTGAGCTAAAATACAGCTAAATTCAATTATTTTTTGAAGATAAATCTAATATATAAAGATGAAAGTTTGTTTGTTTGTTACAGATAGAATTCCCCACCCTTGGACCTAGGGTGCTGAAATTTTGCGTCTGACCCTCATTTGACTCACGACAGGTCATAGGGTATGTTTCAACCTTAGGTGACGACCCCCTAGGCTACCCGAACCCTACTCAGGGTCACCTTGATTTACTACAGTAGATACCCCAAGGAGGTGAAATTGGCAACAATGTTACAAAATAAAAGTTGTAGATAATGTTAGGTTTATTAAATAGGATTAAAGTACAACTGATTCAACTCTTCAGAATATAAAAGGAAACACTAACTAATGGGAGGAACAGTTGTGGTAATAGCTGGAGATTTTCGACAAACACAAAATATAGTCTATCGACAAGCTTTATCATAAGTGATATATAAATTACATGTACTTGTTTTAATTATATTTTTATGTATTTTTTTTAAATGAATGAATTGAAATAAATTTCTTTATTTTGAATCTGTTTACTATTTTTTAAATCGTGCAACGTTAAGTACCCCAGCTAGTTTATTATAAAAAAATGTTAAATCAAATGCATATTTTAGTAAATAATATTCAAGAAATAATTTATAAAAATATTTTTACGCCTTACAAAATTGTATTTATTAAATTGTATATGGTTTTATTAATTTTTGTATTTAAATTGGAAGTAAAAATTAAAATGTTGTAATAGTCTTAATCGCGTTTTTACAAAGTTATATAATAAGTTATATAATAATAATTTTTTTTTAAATCCGAATGGTGCGGATAATGAGAATGTGAATAATGATGAGGATTTTAACATGGCTATTAAAAAAAGTCGTCAATATTAACTGGGTTTCATATACATGGTAAGAAACACGGTATTTTGCAAACCCTAGCTATGTGTAAAGCTAGATCTCTTTTGATTCTTTTATATTTGAATTATTCTTAAAAATCTTTCCCTAAAGGATCATAGAAATTTTCAAGAATTTCAGTTGATAGGCACAAAATTCAAACACTTCATTTAAACAAATTAAAAATTTTTTAATTTTGATAATATTATGATATTAATATGAACCGATCATTGAAATGTCGATGAGTCATCACAATGACTCATTTGGTAATAATAAGACCATTCGGTGACGGTGCAGATATTTCAATTGTGCTGAACCAATGACTCAGTCGTAGAATTGTGCTCTATTAGCACTGTGTAAAAGTGTTCAACCATCGATTTGTGAAATAAGTATTTAAAAGAATATTTATTAATAAATTAAAGCCTCATTAATGGATCTGGTAATTTCTGTGACAAATTGATCAAGAATCAATTTATTGATTTTTTAAAGTGCTTGAAATGAAAATCAATGTATTTAAAAATTAAGGAATTTTTGAAAATGTTAAAAAATAAATTTAAAAAATAACAAAATTGTTTAAATAATAATTTTTTAAAATTATATTTATCAAAAAATTTATTTTTCTTTTTTTAAATACTTTAATTTTTAAATGTTTTTTAATGAATTTTTTCTTAAATTATTATATTTATTCTCCTTAAATTTTTTTGAATAATTATGTTATGAAATATTTATTATTGACAATTATTTAAATATTTTATAGTTTATTTATGGTTAAATAATTTTAAAAAAATTAAATATAAACTTTAAAAATAAATTTATAAAATATTATTAAAATTAAAATATTAATTTTGGTAATAAAACTTTAAATATAAATTAATATAAAATGAAATAAATGATTTTATTAAAATAAAATCTGTAAAATTTAATTAATTTGAATTTTTATTGTTAGATATGATAATATGGCCACGCATGAAAAAAAAGTCGAAGTACCACTGTACTCTAATTTTAAATAAAATTCACTTATTAAAAAGAAATAAAAAATATCACCTCCTCCGTTTTTATAACATAGATACGGAAACCTCCAAATGTTACCCAATCCGACAGACATGCTAATGCAGCTCAAGAAAAATTCTATTCGACTATTCCATTGACCACGCTGAGGTTGCGTGTCTGTTTGGATGATTATCTTTTCCTCCGACTCTTCCGACTCTTCCGACTTCATATCCTCTAGCACTTGTTGCGTTTCTGTATTTATAGATTCCAATTTCATAGAATTTTTAGTGTTCATCGCAGCGGATTTGGTCTCGCTATAAGTGAATTTAAACTAAAAAAATGAAAACAGATATCTAATATTTATTTTAATAATAGAAATATCGCTTTAAAATGCGTTGTAGTAGTCATTTGTGTCAATAAAATGTCAAGTGACAAACCTTCAAACTCGTTTTACTTTTTCAATAATCTTGTATTAATTAAGTAAAAATAATCCTTCTGTTAATTTTGGTTTTATATTTGAAATGATTTATTTTAAATAAATATTAAAAATAAAAAAGTATTTAAAATATATATATATATATATATATATATATATATACAAGCAGGCAAAAAGTATACGCACACAAACTTTTCACATGTAAAGCATTTAGAAGCGGCTAACATATTATGATAATTAACCAACCAATGAAAACCCTCGATATTGTAATATCGCGCGCGCATATATTTAGAGATGGATTTTACGGCAGAAAAAAATAACAAAATGTTTATAGAAATCAAGGACAGAAATTTTCATCCTTCTAGGTAGTCGGCCTTTATAACCTGCAATATTTCGACGGCTGAAGGAATTCTACATTTTAATGATACTATTGATAAAATGGTCTATCAATTATTGGATTTATTAAAGGTTTACAATGTTGCTTTCATGGATTACAAAGAAAAAAAATTAGTGAAATTGAACTGAAAAGTATATACTTCATAAGTTCTGAATCTCTAGCATTTTTACATCTTATTCAAGCCTTGGAGCTTAAACTAAATAGATTTTCAAAATATAAAAAACTTTATTAAAATTTCATTTCTATATCTGATATTTCTTTGCTTTTCTTGTACTTCTTTTAGAATTGTGTCTCTATGCACCTCTCTTTTGATATTTTGATGTTACCATTCCCTAGGATTTTATCAAGGACCTGGTGATGTTAATTATTAAGATATATCTGAAATTTACTTAAAAACTAACGTAGAATTTACTGAAATTTGTGATTATTTAGTATTGTTTGAAAGGTTTTTTAAGACTATAATTGCCTGAAAATCATTAAGGGAATCGGCAAAAAATTATGATCGATGGAATCAATGAGGAATCAATGAGAAATTATGATCTCGTTAGGTATTCTATGTTAAATTGGGTGAAATATTTTGGTGATTTGTAGAAAATTTAGATTTGAATGATTTTTGATTTTTTAGGGTTCTTATCCTATGGATTTAACAGATAGATAAATTTTAAGGATTTTAATGCAAGAATGTCAGATGTAGGTAACAGTTAGATAAAGAAAATTAATGAATATAGTCGCTTTAATATCGATGTTTAAAGAGGTAGAATTATGGTCATTTAAAGGGATATTTATTTAGGAATCTTTTAAAGATTTTTTGTCGATTGAATTTCGATATTTAAGGAAATTATAATTTTTCGGGTGTTCTTATTGCTGCAATTGCTGTTTCTAGATCTTATGGGAAATAGTCAGTATTTGACAATGATTCATTAATAGTATTGAATGTATGTGAAATTATATCGTTTTAGTGGTTTATTATGTTATGATGAATGTTAGTTTAGAGCAGCGTTTCCCAAAGTTTTTTCACCGCGGCACCCATTTTGATCTCAAATTTTTGACGGAACCCTATTTACAAAAATCTTATCAAATATTATTAAAACTAATTTTAAATTCATATTTTTAATGCGTATTTTAAAACAATATAATTAAAAAAAACTGTGGTTTCCCTTTGAAAAAGAATTGAAAAAGAATTTTAAATTGGATCGAATAAAATCGAGAATTATTTATTAATCTTTATTTATAAATCTTTTTTTTATAAATTATTTATTTACAAAAAGTTCGCGGAACCCACTTTGGGAAACGCTGGTTTAGAGTGTATTGTACTGTAAATTAAAGTCAATTTTAGATTTCTGGTTTATCTTCAGAAAACATTTTATTAATTATACATGGTTTTATTAAGTTGCTTAGGGTTAATGACTAATTATGTTTTCATTTAGAGTAATTTACTTGGTTTAATGTTTTTAAAATGAAATATTTGAGGTCTTTAGAATTGATATAAAAAAATATTAAATTATTTTATCTTTATTTAATATGTAGTCTTTCTACTATATTGGTAAATATACACAGTGACTGAAAATCAATGAGCACATGAGCTACATTACTAAAACTACTCCTCATTTGATTTTACTTTCGAATTTATGACTACCGATAAAAGTTCTTATGTCTTTTTTTTTAATATAAACTGAAAATTACAATTAGGAATCTTCATAAACATATTGTTGGACAAAAACTGATTTTAATTAATCAGAATTAAAATAATTCAAATTTGTTTTACTGAATCAACGCGCACCCACATACTCGCACACCAAAATCAGGCTATATATACCGACGCATTTTAGGCACAATTTAAACAAAAAAACCTAAGCCAATATTTTGGGAAGACAAATATTTTGAGTTTTTAGAATCAGAATAGATTGTGAATTTCTACTAATTTTGTGTTATATGTTCATTAAAAGGGACAGTCATAGATTTTGATTTTCTGTATTTTATTTTTCTTAAAACTGAAATCATTTTTTCTGTCTAAAAAACCCGGCTGCAAGTTAGCCAAATGTATACACTCTAACTAATGAGTTCTAATGCACCGTTTAACGGATAACTTGTTGTACCGAGTGCGGACGTTGGCAAGTGAAGTAAGGAATACCCTAATGCCCCGTTGTCTACAACTGGAAAGCTTGCTCGTTCTGTGCCATGCTAGTGATAGGTAAGACCGCGGAACATCAAACAGCAAAGTTAGTTTATATAGAAGGTCGGCAGATACGTCAAGCTTTAAGTTTTGTCATAATTCTAAAGATCTTATCACGCAACACTAAGGGTTCGTCACACTAGTGTCCAATGTGCGGTGTAAGACAAACAACTTTTCATTTTATCATAATAGTAACAGACTTATAGATCATGCATACAACACAAATCATTTCAACATCCAAACTACACTATTTATTTATCATACGACCTAAGAGATTATTTCCCTAATGTCCAGTGGGCTATGGAAAGTGAGCATCTAATGAACTTAATCTTATTACAAATTACAAGGAGAAATAAGATAGTTGAATGAAAATTAAAATCTATTACGCGAATAGCGCGAATCAATGACGTGTAGGTCAGATCATTGTGTTTAAAGAGCACACACAAATGCAGATCCCTGCTAAAAATTCTGAAAATCAGATTTAAGCTTTAGTGTAAGGCATCTAGGAACTAAAATAGTGTAAATCCCTGTTCAAAATTTTCGGAGCTAATGTCAACCCTAAGAAATGAGACCTTTGAGCAGAGGTGATCTATGAAATTTTTAACAAGTGGCTCGCTCTTTTTTTTCCTCGAGAATCGTATGAACTAGTACCCTAGTAATGTGTTACCGCTAGTAATGTGTCACCCCTAGTAATGTGTCACTGTGACTGACATATAAAAAAACAAAATAATTTTAATTAAATGGTTCATTTTACACAAAAAAACAATAATATTATATTAATAAGGAATAGAACAAACAATACAATAGAATAAAAGAAAGAAAAATATGCCATTTGTAAAAATTCACTAAATATACTACTACAAGAAAATATTTACAACTTATTCTAGAAGCTGCCATATTGTATTTCCTTCCTGCTTCGCGTCTTGTGATCTTTAAGGTTTATCCAGAGCCTTGCGATATTTCAAAAAAGATTTAACATACGGGTTGGGACTAAATTCTTCCAAAGATTTCCCATTTAAGTAGATTGTCATAAAATCCGAAACGTGTTTAACAGGAGAGATCTTTTCGTTCTAATAATATTATTCATCGAACTAAAAGCTGGTCCAGCTTCAGCGCTGCTAACTGCGATTGCTTTTATAATGACCTTGGCTCTTTTCATGGTGTTGGGAATTTTGATTTGGAATTTTCCAGTCAGTCCATTTTCTACTAAATCTCTAAAATCATTTATTTTAATTTCATTTTTCAAAATAAAATTCAAAGTTCTTATTCTCTTTCCTCCTTCTGGCCATGGACACGTAACCTCTTCCATATTCCACGTTTCAGGATAACATACATTAAATGTTTTTCAATTGCTCATCTTCCAAGGCTTCATAATTTTCACATTTAAGTTTAAAGTTGTTTTGTTGCATTATTCTATCCTTTAACACGTTAACTGCCGTGTCACCCGTATTCGGGTGACAGCAAGAGTTCTCATCAGGCCACGTCACCCGTATTCGGGTGACAGCAAGAGTTCTCATCAGGCCACATCGGGTGACTCCTTCCAAAGGATTTCCGAACATATTTAGATAAATATATGACAGGAGATAATAATACTGTTGAATTTTTTTAAAAATCGTTTATTAACAAAATTATTTACAGTGCAAAATATTGAAGCATTCACTGCAAAGTTGCGGTTGACCAGGGCAGCTTGGACAAAAAGTAGTGGGTTTTCTGAGATTTGCTCGTGCCTTTGATCGTTCCAGTTCTTCTCTTTTATTTGCGTAACACCGCTTGCATGCGCGTCTAAGGCTTTTCCCCAAATTATTTCTGCGAACGGCGATGCAATGCGTATTTCGTCGAACAGAAGGCAGTGTTAAATCTTCACTCAGTCCTAGTAACTTTGCAGCAATCAGTTCTCTGAATCGTCTAATATTTACAGTTTTCTTTGTCGCAATAGATATCGGGCTGAGAGTACCGAAAGAAATGTAAACAGACATGCGGTAGCAGAGCACGCATCTTACAGTGGCGCCGGTGGCCTGACGGGGATTTTGTTGTAAACACGCGTGGCAGTCAACGTGTTAAAGACATCACGAGTGAGTTTAGTTCAGAACAAAATGCAATGAGATGATTTTTTAAATAGGTCATCATAAACCCGTATGCATTTAGAATATTAATTATAGCAGCATGCATACATCCGGTGGCGGTACTTTCTAACTCTACAAGATCGAGCACAATCATACATGGTTCAGTAAGCTCAATTTGTAAGCGCAATTCAGTAAACTCAATTTGCCAAACTATTCTATTAAATCTATTAAAACTATTCTAGGTCTATTAAATCGGGTAAATCAGACATTGGTCGGTTTCCTTTCACCAGACTATGAACAGAATTAAAATTTCTTTTTCATTTACTTTATCAATTAAATTTGGTAAGATTGACTTGTTACATTCTTCGGTTATTTTTATGATTTTATTATGAGCAAATGATTCGTTATGCTTAGATAACATTTTGGCCAAGGACGCGGTTCTTGAGTCTTTAGTGTTTCCATTCGGTTCCACATTCATTTCTATCCATTCCTTTGATACGTGTCAATGTTTTTCTCCTTCAACACCCAAGTTTTTATATTCGGAGCAAACACGACATCCCAATTTACCATTTTTAATTTCTAACCACTTATATTGTATTTTAAAATACGATGCTTGTTTCGCGCTCCAACAATCAGGTAAATGATTTTCATTTTCTTCTCCAGCTTGTGCGTATTATCTTTAACCTCATTCTCAACTACAACAGTGTCATTTTTATTTCTTTTTTCTTCTCCAAATAAATTTAATAAATTTAACTGTCTTTTCTGATAATACTTATAAATAATAATTTTAAATATTAATGCTCTAAATTTACTGTTGTTTTAAATTTTTATATTCAAACACTAACGTAGTCACGTGTCACTTCTATAAGTGTGTAATATGTGTGTAATATGCGTGTAATATGTGTGTAATATGTGTGTAATATGTGTGTATTATGTGTGTAATATGTGTGTACTATGTGTGTACTATGTGTGTACTATGTGTGTACTATGCGTGTACTATGTGTGTACTATGTGTGTACTATGTGTGTACTATGTGTGTACTATGTGTGTACTATGTGTGTACTATGTGTGTACTATGTGTGTACTATGTGTGTACTATGTGTGTACTATGTGTGTACTATGTGTGTACTATGTGTGTACTATGTGTGTACTATGTGTGTACTATGTGTGTACTAGCATACTGGCGAAAATAAAGTGCGTACTGTGTTGGAAAAACCTCCAGCACATCCGTAACTAAGACATAATTTACAATTTGCGATTTCCCATGTAAGGGCATGTAATACTATTATTATAAAATCATTAATCCTTAAATCACCCTTCTAATACATATTATAATAAGTATAATCTATAAACGTTACAAAACTCACAAACGGAGTCTTCCTACTCCAATCCACTTTCTAGATAACCAAACTATCACCAAACAGATGAATTACAGACATCAACCCCGAAATGTTCTATAGACAGAGTTGATGTTTCGAAACAAATTAATGAATGAGCCTAATGTCTGGAGTATCAAGATGGCCATGGCTTGCCATGTTTATTGATTATAATGCCCTAATGATACCTACCGTTTAATGCAGGAGTTTTTAACTCTTGCATTCGAAGTATAGAAAAATAAAAGCTGCAGATTCCATAAGGGTGAGAATTGATCTCCCCTTCGGCCAAGTGGCCAGTCTGAATTGAATATAATAAAATTTGATTTTTTTTTATTGGCATACATGACGACCACTATTGTAAATAACATCGAGCAGGTGAATAATGGTGCCGGAATTTAATTTATAATGTAATTTCAGTGGAAAAATTCTCGAATTGCAACAGCTGAGGGAAACAATTAAAGCCCGTGAATAAATAATTTTTTCTAAGAATGCGATTTTTTAAATAATTTCCTTAAAAAATAAAAGAAAGAAAAAACGCATATAATGGATATAACAAGGCGACTAATTATCGCGTAGGTTTTTTGAGAAATGTATTCTGAAGTAGAACTTTGAGAAGAGGATGAACTATTATCGCGTAGAATGAGGACAGTACGTACAGACATCCACAACGATTAGGATATCCACAAGAGTGGTTATATAAACCCACTCAAAAAAATGGTGAATATTTATAAATTAATGTTTTTAAAATTTTTCTCCCGAAATTTGTAAAAATTAAAAATTAATAAACTTTTTGGTTCTGTTCTTCTTCATTTTCTCGACAACTAAAGTAGTAAGCAGGGCCGAAGAGAGGGGAGTGGGGGAAGACGGGTATATTTTCCCGGGCCCGGTTTTGAAAGGGGGCCCGGAGAGGTGCACTAAAATTTTCAATCGTAACAGAAAAACTTGAAAACTACACACACAAAAAATTACAACTATTGATATACTTCTTTTCGGATGGTAAATCGACTTTCTTTCCGTTGATTGTATTCTTAAAAATTTTTCGATTGATTCAATGGTTAAATGACGATTTTAAATTTTTTTCAAATTCAAATCAACTGTGAAATGATGTATTTACTCTCTTTTAAACATTAAATCAAATATGAAAACTTTCAAATTAATGAAAAATTCATTGATTTAAAATTTTTGTAAAGATTTTCAGAAAACCTTTGAATCAATGGATTTCACCGTTGATTTTTTTCCTGTGTGTATGTAAAATGATAAATTGTCGGTGTCGGCCAGAGATTATAAGTAACTAGATAGAACATGTCTATTGTTTTCATTTGCAAAGGTGATGTCGAAAAAAAATCAGATTTAGTAGGGACAAAAAAATCCGTTACTAAAACAGCAGATGGCGATGTGATTGTTTTGGTGCTGTCCTCTGCAGTTTCAGTAGCGGATTTTTTTTGTCCCTAATAAATATGAGTTTTTTTTCGATAACAACAAATTTTACGATGTTATATCGATATATTTTTAATTTATGGTGTCGGCTAGAGTTTTAGTTTAAAATTATAGTTACTTTCCCTTGAATCCAAGTAAATCTACTACTGTCATATTTCAGAGAAAAAGTAAATGAGTTTTGTCTTTATAATCATAAATCAGTTTTAATAGATCGAAATTTAGATTTTGTAAATATCTCTAATTTTACTATTTGGCAAACTATTTGCATTAAATAATTTAATTATTTATTGTTGATAACGAAAGCTAAAAATGAGTCCAAAAACGAAAACTTGCCAAGGAAAAGAAGGAAAAATTGAATTTAGGAAGAAAAACATTAGACTCTCTGGGATTTACAATTACCAAAGATCCTAATTTAGTTGATTCAGAAGAACCACCAACAAAACAGCAAAATCATGACAAGAAAATGACGATTTTGCTAACAGCGAAACAAGCGGAAATGATGATTATGAAACAGAAATCGAGGCAAATCAAAATAAAGTCACTGATAAATGATACTTTGACATTGGAACATTGCGAGCCATTCAACTTTGTTCAAAACCTTTTTTAGAGGAAGTTGCAAAAGAGCCTGAAAAAGTTTTTGAAAATCTTCCAATTGATAAAGATGGCATAAATTTTCCAAAGGTTTTACTTAAAAAGAAAATGAAGATTGGTTGTCTTATGGATAGAGATTGGTTTGTTTTTTACTGTATACCATATCGACTGTTTTGTGATCTTCCCGAGAGTCAAAAATCTATTCTAAAAAAGCTGAAGGATGGAAACCTGAAAAGTGGTGAAAAAAATGTATGATCGTGTAACCGAACATGAACAAATCAAAAACCATAAAGATTGCTACTTGGTATGGCGTAAACGACAACGTGTGCTGAACTCTGGGAATTCAAGTGAATTGTATTTTGAAAAGCAAATCATTACAGAAACTGAGAAATGGAAAATGCTACTCAGGTGGTTTTTAGATGTGATTTTATTCATTGCATAGCTCTACGTGGAAGTAGTCATTTAATTGGTGATCCATCGAATGAAAATATTTTGGGATTGTTGGAATTGATAGGTCGATATGACCCAGTTATTGCAGACCATTTAAATAAAGTCAAAGGGGCCTAAACAGAGAAGAAAAGAATGCAAGTTCACTACATGTTGCCTGATATTCAAAACGGAAAAAAACCAAAAGTATGCTTGCATACAAACAAAACACATAGTTATTTAGATTTTTAAAAAATATTATAATAATCGATAAAGGACCCGCGTTAATCATTTTACCGGGGCCCGGCCAGGTTTTCCATGGCCCTGTTAGTAAGTATAGTTTTTGAAATTAAATTTTTATTTGTCATTGTTTCTTCAAAAATTAATATATAAAATGTTATTATCACATGCAACATTTCTACATATCGAAAGTTTACATTCATATTTTATTATATGTTGTGTTTTTGTGTTAAAGTTATTTGCCATTTTTTCAATTTGTATATTAAATGTTATTATTCATGAAACATTAAAATTCAACACACATGTAAGTTTGTGTGTTTCTATAATATAAGTTTATGGATTTTTTATGTTACAGATGTAATTATTTTATGCAAACTTGTGTAAAAATGCAAATAATTGCAAAGTTGTTTCTAATTTGTATCTGTATATACATCGAGCATTATATACATTTTTCTGTCTATTACAAGTTCAATTTTAAACATTAACGTTTGATAGTTAAAATAAGATAATAATTAACTATGAAAAGTAAATATCAATAAATGTATACGCAGTTCGTTCAATAATGCATCGGACTAACTAAGAAAGAAACACAACTCAAAAAACTGAAACAACTTTTATTGAACATCAAATACTAGTTCGAAAAACACATTTAATTATAAGCTAAAAACATAGCATAAACATAGCCTAATTTCCCAATGATGTTGTGACAACGGCCAACACTTATTTTAAGTAATTCTGCTATTTAACTCACATTAATTCGTCTTTCAGCCTCACTTTGCGTAATATTTTGATCGGAAATTTCAGTTGATCTGCCAACATTGGAATAATCCTGGTGCACACTTCCATGTCCATGCTTGAATAATGATATCCAACGATACATTGTGGATCTAGAATATATCACGAAATATTTCATCAGGTGACTTCTTTAAAAGCATATAGAATTTTATCAGACTTCTGTATTACACCTCATCCATTTGACAAAAATTGGAATTTTAAGAACGTACGTCAGCCAATCAGATTATTTAATTTATGCATTTAAACAAACATACGCGTAGGTGTTAAAACCAATTGGTTTGATTGGTTTATCATGTTTCTTTCTTAGTCAGTCCTAGACATTATTGAACGAACTACGTATATATACATGTTTGTATATAAGAAATACATTTATTAGGAATCATAAGTATAGAAGTAAATTTTAACATTTAAAGGTACACTGTATGCACTAGGAGAGATGTGGGACACTTGATCCATTTTTTATTTTCTGTCTATAACTCAATGTCTTTTAATGATATAAATGTTTAACTTGGCTGAAGTGAAGTTTATTTAATACCAAACATAGATACATAGTTTACAGAAAATTTACATAAATGTGTTTTAGTGCCAAACGATTTTAGGAACTCCTACAGGGATCAAGTCTCTTTCGTAAATCAAGGAGACCTGATCCCTCTTAAATGAGATTTGATCCCTAGGGATCAAGTATCTCATGTAAGCCATTCAAAGTGCGCCAACGCTTTTTAAGCATAAAATACACTGATTGATGCGCTACACTAGGCATACATAAGTAAAAAATAATTCACTTACCAAAAAATCAAGTCAACAGCACGTGGAAATTAAAATTAACCTAAACACAATGTTTGTCATAAACAACTCTTTGATATTTGGTTTATTTCCACAATGAGTGTGTCAATATCGACTTCTCACGAAAAATAACCGAAAATAATGAAAAAGTGCAAATTTTGAAATGGGAATCAAGTGTCCAACATCTCCCTAGACTTATTGACCCAGACAAACCTATTAATGAATTAGAAGCGTAAATTTGAATAAACAAGCAAAATGTAGTGAGCTCACAGTCGGAGATTCAGAAAATTGATCCATAATTTTAGCTTCTTAGACTTCTCAGTTGATCCGACTTCTTCAGAAGGTCCAGCGACCACCTTTGATACATTGACGAGAATTTTTAATTTGGAATTTGAGTTTTATTTAAAAAGAAAATGTTATAAAATGATCTTAAGCGATTATAACAATAAATACGAAAGAGGTGACTTATAAATTTTTTTTCGTCGGCATATGCGCCGTCGGTAAAGGAGTGAAATGATAGTAAAAATTGAAAAGCTAAAAGTCAAGGTCAATAGAGCGTCTCGAAGAGTCATGGATCCAATACAATCTTATTTAATGGGAATCCTTTTCCGTGTTGCGATAATTCTCTATATCTTTCTATAATATATATATATATATTAAATATGCTATTGAATAATTATTTACATGTTTACCCCAGATCTTTGTACAACACTTTATATAAAACTAACTTTTATTTTAATAAAAAGACCTAAGGGTTTACAATAGGAATAACAATTCCATAAAAAATGAAAACTGATATGCCCTAAAAATTGTCATTCGATATGAAATTCTTTGAAAAATGCTTTGCTAAATATTCGGTAAAGTGTTTACTGAGTGACATACGGCTAGATTGTTGATAAGTTTATCCATTTCCATATCTTGGGAATTGTTGATGAGATTTTTATCCATTTCTGATTGGCTCAAACTGCGATGGAACTTTTTAGCAATACTTTCTTTTGATTGGAAGAAATTACTATTTGATTTTGATTGGTCTTGAATTGATGAATGGAAATTTTGTTTGTGTTCGTCATGAGCTGGGCCCCAGTGATGAAGAGGTTTTTTGAGTTCCGATAATAACTTAAATACTTAAGTTAATATAATATTATAAAACCTCCCGCCCACTATTAGAAAATTATGAACAGGACGCAAAATGCTAAAATTAACTTGATTTTATTCAGAGATGTTTTGAAAAGATTTTTGATTTCAAAAAACCGCTATAATATAATAACTCAGGCATTTCCTAATTATTTTTGGAGATAAATATACATTAGATGTATACATCAACCCCATTAATATAATAGAAACTTTCCCTGGCCTCCAAAGTCAAAACATTGGCCTATCTATTGCAGTTGAAGCGCACATGAATATTTTACGACGTTCTAATCATTTGTATGGGGACGGTACTTTTAAAATTGTTCCACCTTTATTTTAACAATTATACACAATTTATAGATTTAAAGAAAATAGGTCCATTCCATTGGTATTTGGTATACTACCCAACAAACATCAAGAAATTTAATTCCCCAGTGCAATTTTCATACTTTTATGACAGCTTTTGAAATTGCAATGATAAACGCGTTGGAAGTGGAATTTCCATTAATACAGTATTTTGGTTGCCTCGTCCCTTTTAATCAATGTATTTTTCGAATCCTTATGCCAGAGCAATGTTTTTACCGAACATGTGTTGCTTAACCCTTTCAAGTCAGGTGGTATATTGTGCTATTTAATGTTTTTAATGTAATACTAGTGATGTCATATATTGATTCCTACAGTAACTTTGCTATGATAACAATCTATATAGAAGATAAGTCAGCATTTCCGATAGAAAAAGAAACTGAAAATTGCACACAATAGTAAATACCAAAATGTAACATTTCCGAATAATGATATAAATCTAGTGTAGGAGGAAAGTAGGATAATTTTATTTTGTCATTTTTTAGGGTAATCTTTTTCTTCGACATGATAATTATTTTTATTTTTTTTATGATTGCATTTTTATTTAACTTTTAAGCAGGTGCAAGCATTGGCACGAGTTTTCGGATACTAAATAGTGACCTTAATGAGAAATTATAAGATGTGACCGGTACCAGGATTTTAAACACTTCATTATTGAATAGAAGGTAGAACCCATAGTACTTTTTGGTACTTTAATGGCAGGGCTTTTCAAACTGGGGTCCGTGAGCGATTTTATGAGGGTCCGTATCGATTTTAAATATTCTTAAACATATAATAATATGCACACTATTGATTCAATTTTTGTGTATGTCTGTGTTATTTAATGATTTTTTATTGCATTTCATATTAAAACATTTTACGTCTCTCAACATCGAAAATTGTCTAGTTTATATGTGGTGTTTTGCATTTATACTTTTGGAATCAAATATAAATTATCTGAAATAAAAATTTATGTGTTTGTATTTTAAATATACTTAAATATCATTTGTTTTGTTATTGTCCTTATGTATTAATGATTATACTGAAATTTTAAAACTAAATGCAAATTTTCGTTTTAATACATCATTTAAAAAGCTGAAAAACAAATTATTGAAATTAACTTGCAATTACTGTAATATCTAATATTAAATATTTTATTTATTATTGTGGATGGATAAATATGTGAAACGTAAAAAACTAGATATCTCAGAATGCGAGACAAACGAAAGGTCGGAAAATGCGCAATCAGAAGAAAAAGTTACTATTTTTTCAACAAGAAAGTAAAAACAATCATTAAAAGTAAGAAAATATGATAAAGATTACATCAAATACGGGTTTATCGAATGCTCCTCAAAACCAAACAGCCCTCAATGTTTAATTTGTGGCAAAATTTTATCAAACGATGCACTAAAACCAGCTAAATTGCAAAGACATTTAATAAAAAATCATCTTGATGTAGCAAATAAATCGAAAAGATTTTTTGAAATAAAAAGGGAAGAACATGTTAACCAAATAATTTTTTTAAAATCAACATTAATATCAAAAGAAAATTTGCTAAAAGCATCTTTTTTAGTGGCGTTGAGAGTCGCCCGTGCTAAAAAACCTCATACGATTGCCGAAGATTTAATTTTACCATCTGCAATTGATATGTATAAAACTGTTCTGGATGACAAATCTGCTGCAAAATTGAAACAAATTCCTTTATCTGATAACACGATCGGGCGAAGAATTGAAGAAATATCAAATGATATAAAAATACAGTTAATCGAAAGACTTAAAATGGAATATTTTTCGATCCAGTTGGATGAAACTACAGATGTTGCTAATCAGTCACAATTACTGACTTATGTGCGATATTGTTGGGAAGGTGAAATATTAGAAGAATTTTTGTTTTGTCAACCAATGCATTGCAGAACTACTGGAGAGGAAGTTTTTAATGTGATTGATAAATTTTTATCACAGCCACAACTGTTGTGGAAGGACTGCATTGGCATATGCACAGATGGTGCAGCATCAATGACTGGGAAGCATATGGGTGTTGTGGGTCGTGCAAAAAGACAAGCACCAAATATTACAATTACACATTGTATGATTCATCGTGAATCATTGGCAGCAAAGAATATGCAAAAATCATTAGCTCAAGTGCTATCTTCTTGTGTCAAAGTGGTAAACCTAATTAAAACAAGACCTTTGTGCACTCGTACTTTTGCAAATCTTTGTGATGAGCTTGGTGCTGAGCATTCTAACCTTTTACGCCATACAGAAGTGGGTTGGCTATCGCGAGGTAAAATAATACAACGTGTATATGAGCTTCGAAAAGAATTGTTAATTTTTTTGACTGAGTATGATTCAGATCTTGCTTGACTCTTGCTTGATAAAATTTGGCTTGGCAAACTTGCTTATTTAGCAGATATATTTAATTTATTAAATGAACTGAACACATCCCTCCAAAGAAGAGATTCAAATATAGTACGAAATCACGAAAAGATAGCAGCATTTAAAAAGAAGCTTTCTATATGGAAAACAAGAATTGAAAAAGGGATTTTTGATATGTTTCCAACTTTAGATGATCACATCAACAGCTCTTCTTCTAATACGTTTGATTTAGTAATTTGTGATGTTAGCCAACATTTACAATCACTGGCTGAACATTTTGATGTATATTTCACAAACGAAAATACTGAACATTATGACTGGATCCGGTGCCCCTTTGAAGTTGAAAGTACTAACCTGTCCGGTCGCGCACAAGAGGAACTGGCCGAACTGTCATGTGATGGAATTTTTAAAAATATGTTTAAACAACAATCACTGTTGCCTCGGAGTATCCGATATTATCTGATATGGCTGTCAAAGTTTTGCTGCCATTTTCAACGACATATTTGTGTGAAATTGGTTTTTCAACCCTTACGAATATTAAAACCAGGTAAAGCACTTGTTGTTGAAAATGACATGAGAGTATGTTTATCAAAAATAGCACCTAGAATTGATAATTTGTGCAAAAACAAACAATCCCACCCTTCCCATTGACATTATTTTCATAATTAGAATTAATTTGCATGTAAATATATGAAATTTATTTTATTAAACGTATTTAGTTAATGTTCTATAATAATTTCTTTTTAATAAATTTAATTTTATAAAAATATTAATAATTATATATCAGGTTTTACAAACAAAATAGTAATTTTTTAGTAAAATGGTCCGTAAACTAAGCGTAATAAAAATTAGGGGTCCCTTGTTTAAAAAGTTTGAAAAGCCCTGGTACAATAATACCTCGTTTAAGGAAAAGGATGCGCTTCAAGAAACTACGTCTGGTTTCATAGAATAAAATTATCTATAATACAAAAAAATTAGAAAACTCATAATTTGTCACAATTATTTTTCAGAATCTGAATTAAAAAATCTGGACACCCCTTCTAAATTATAGAAATAAATTAACTTTGCGGTATTTCTGATAACCTTCGAAAATGAAAGTAGACTTTGCCATTTACGAAATTCAGTAGAGCCCTCGGAATTGAATTCTAAATTTAAATTTTTATCATCCACTTTTTCAAATAATAACATTTTTAAATGAGTTTGTTCCATGCAAAAAAGTTTTCATGCATATTTACTATGTGTTGTGTTTGTGTGTTTAATTTATTTTCCCTATCACTTTCTCGATTTTTAAATACACTTAATTCCAATGAATTCTTTAATACACGTTCATTTTTTTATTTTCTCTTTTTTGTCTCTTTATTATTTTATTCTCTCTGTATGGTATATCTGGATGGGTTTGTATATGGCTGAATAAAGTGTGATAAGGTTGGATTGTGATTTTATGATTGTTGTACAGAAATGAAGAAAATAAAGAAATTTTCATGTAATTGTCTTTTACTTTGTTAGTTTAACATCACTGCACTTAACTGACATTTATCGTACCAAAAATGAATAAATTGAGATTAAAATGATATCAAAACAGAATTTCACAGGATAAAATTACACGGGACAAAATTACACAGAAGAAATTACACATAGACAGAATTACACATTTAATTTCCTTTTAATTAATTAATATAAAAAATATAAAAATTTTGCTTAGGCCGTTACTATGTGAAGATCCATATAAACTTATAAAATAAAACACAATTACATGGCTTTTTAAATTCATTGTTTATAAACACTAAAAATAAAAAGCAAAAAAATTAAATGTGTAATTTCGGCCTAGTGTAATTTCTCCTCCGTGTAATTTTGTCACGTGTATTTTTGTGAAATTTCGTCATAAAAATTTTAATTGAATTCATTTTTCATTTTAAATTAATATTCAAAGAGCTATGAAAACATAAAAAAACTTACCAGCCAGCCACCTTTCTTGCAGTAAACATATACGAAAATTGAGATGACAAAAAAGATTGGAAGAAAAGAAATAAAAATTTGAAGGATCACAAAACCAATTGTGAAAGTAGGTTTTTTCAAAAACGAAAATACCGTCAACCCGATGATGAGTAAAACTATCAGAAACGGGCTGATGACCATCCAGCTATATTTCCAGAATTTATTTGGTTTATATCCGATCATAAGCTTGATGTCTGCCCGGAATCTTTCAATGCCTATAAATAAAAAGAAAATAGTAACTGCCCTTTGTTAAAAATAAACTTGTGAATCAAATTGTAGTAAAATCTCGGTTTTAATAAAAATTGCATCTCAAGAATTTGTATTTTAATATTTACTGCTTAATTGCTGTGTCAATATCTATTTTCATGTTTTAATTTTTCATTCAGATATTTGCTTTATTTGGAAGTTTTGCTATAATTATTGCTGTTTCTTATAATTTGCCTTTTATAAATGCGTATAAGGGATCTTGATCTTGTAATCCTTACTTAATGCAAAGTCAGGGTTACACCTGGTTTTATGGAATAAATTCATCTATAATAAAAATTGCGCTTTGGTGTAATAAAATTTTAAAATGACTTTATTTCATGCAAGAATTTCAAATAGCGAAAGTTTAGATGAATTTTTTACTATGCTGAGTTTGTGTGTTCAATTTAGTTTTTCTGCCGTTTTTTATATAAATTACTTTATTCCATGAAACATTAAACATTAGTATTTCGGTAATTTTATGTATTTCTATAGCACAAATTTATTGTTTTTTTTATATAATGATGACTTTATTCCATACAACCTGGTATATTCTTACTTAATGCGAGGCCAACGCTGCACCTTGTTTCATTATACTGCATTTCTGTAGTGTGTTCTGGACTCCTATACACTACAAGCTACACCAATTTAATAAATTTCATTTTGCTAGAAATTTATTTTAGCCTTTTTTGAAATGGCTTTCAGGTAAAATGTTTAATTTTAAGTAAATGTTAAGGCTTGAATTTTGATCCATATATATATATATATATATATATATATATATATGAGATCATTATTCAAGTTCTTAAATATTACTTTTAGTCAACATTTGTGTTATAAATTATTTTTAATTAATTTTCAGGTTGTTTAGGAATTTTATGAAATTTATTTTATAGTTATTTTGGAATTATTTTGATATATAATATAATTCAGATCAATTATAAATTATAATTAAATAATTAAATCAATCACCAAAAATGTATATTTTTAAAATATTTCAAAAACAAATATCAGAAATTCTAATGAATATTTAGCTTAATTTTAACTGAAAAATAATTTTTACGGTGATTTTTCATCATTTTCATGATAATTTAACGTAGTTTCTTAAAAATACATTTAAAAACATTTTTATCGATCTTTTTTTCTCAAAATGTTCTAAAATAAAGTTATTATAAAAACGTATCTCATCGGCGCATTTCTATATATCGAAAGTTTGTATGTGTGGATAGCGTAAGACATAACTCCTTGCACTATCAATGAGAACATCAGCGTGAAATCAAAGCAATTATGTTTATAAAATGTAAGATTGATTTTTTTCTTATATTATAGGAAAAGTATCTGAGTGGTTTCTGGTGTAATAAAATTAATTTATTATTTTGCCATTTCATCAGGCCATTCAGACAAAGTATTTTTATTTTAATTACGATTGTACTAATTTTCTTCACGCACCATGACTTCGATAATTTTTTTATCAAGTTGTGAATAGCTAAAATAATTTAATTTTAATGAAAACTTATATGAGTGCTATCAAACGCAACGATTATTTTGATCTCTAGTTGGCTTTTTTTATTATAGGAATTTGATAAGGAGAGAAAGTTTATTTCTCTTATCAGATTAGAATAATATAATAAAGATTGCATCCTGTGTGAAAAGGCTTGGTGTGGCCAATTTGGTGTGTTACCTATATTATAAAATATATCGATTTTTTTTAATTATAGAAAATGTTATTTAGCGGAACCGGATGTATCAGATCTCAACTTGTGGCTATTCCACCCGTAATTATATCGCTTTATTGTATGCTTAAGCATGTTGTCGGGTTGGTTAATATTAAAAAGAGAAATATTATCAATAATATTCCAATTTTTGAAGGTACCTCTTTGGTGCATTTTGATACATTTAAGAAAGTTTTAATATAAATATCATAAATAAACTTTACTTATGGTTAATAGTAATAATAACCCTTACCGTAACAATAGCTTACAACAAGAACCTCAACTAAAGCCAATATAAGCATTGGACTCCCACTGACAGCTCCATCAAATATCTCCAATAAATACATTCCACCACGACAAGTCATTGGGATTCCCAGACAAAACAAAATCAAACACATAACTATTCTACATATGAAAAATATTTCGTAAAGTTTTACAAGAATTCCAAATGCTACCGATATAATATTTTTTGTTTACTTGTTACCAATTTCTTCATCCTAACTAACTCGTCCTGAAGACCAGCTAGAACAGTTTCTACTAATGCTATTTGAGATCCAATTCCTAGAATTATCATCATTAGAAAGAACAACACCGACCACAGTGGAGACAATGGCATTTTTGTTAGAGCTTCTGGATAGACTTTAAATGCCAGCCCAGGACCTCGAAATGAAATAGTTAATTTTCGATTAAAGCGTGGAAAAAATATATTTTACCTCCTTTAACGACTTCGGCCATCGAAACATTTTTAGCAAAGGCCATAAATCCCATATTGCTAAATATTACGAGTCCACCATACACAGATGTTGCACAATTTATTACTGCTACTAAAACTGCATCTCTTAAAGGGGTAAGATTCAACATTTGGTCAAATAATTGGGAAATATAATTCTACACAAGTAATTTATGAAACAAGATTAAATGTTCCCCGAAGATGGATTCTAACTTTTGACGCTAATACCAATAATACGCTGTTAGAATAATTTACAATTTATTTTGTGTCATTTTCTTTCAGATAATCCATCAATATTTTCTTTTATATTTAACACAAATTTTCAGTACAGCCTTTAATAAGTATTATCCAATCGTTTAGAATATTGTATAATATTTCAGAAAGACAGTCTATAACAGAGCCAATGGGATGCAGCCTCGACTTCCACCCGCCAAGATAGAATGAGGAGATATGGAGAAGAACCAAAACACAGATGAAAGTTAAAATGAGTAAAATAACACATCAAAAGAGTTGGTGAACATGTGTAGGTAACAGTGAAAATAAGGCAACTTAGTTTAAATTTGAAGATTTATGAATTAAAAAATTCTTCTTTGAATCATCTTTTGAATTTAAATCATTGTGTTTTGTATTAGTGGTAAAACCACCATATGGACCTAACATTAAAGAACACCAATTTTTAAATAGTTTTTGCAATATTTTTCCACTGCTTAGCTGTCATCATCAAGAATTTTTACGCGTATTTTGAGAGTATTTAATTAATATTAATATGATTAATAGATTTTTTCGGATTCCGACCATATTACAAATGAATTCATTAGTACAATTTTTTTTAATGAATTTGTTTAGTGTTAATAATAACATTCAAGCTGTAAAAATAAATTGCAAAAATATATAATAGATATATAAAATTTTTAATTTCAAATTTTTGAAATCACGTCAAAATTTTACCACCAGTGCACCATTTTCATTAATAACTTTGTAAATAATAATTAGGAAAATAATTTTAGCACTACTGAAAAGATAATAAAATTTGGGTTACAGATCATGTCTGATGTTGCAAATAGAGTCAATATTAAAATTATAGTTGGCAAATATATTGCAATCCTGATACCATGTGTTTTTTATCTAATGAAAATTTGATTCTACGGGTCAAAAATTAACAAAAGTAATTAAGATTGATTTTATATAGAGCTTAGAGAAAGTTTCGCTCAAAAGATGTTGATTTATGTAAATTAAAAAATCTAAGAATATGAATTAATTAAAACTTTGCCATAAAGTGGTAACTGTAATGAATATAGAAAATTTAATTTGATATTATTTTAAATATAAGTTTTATTATTATTATTATTAATATTAATAATTTTTTTTAATGATCATCAAAAAATTTTTGAAAAATTTTTCTTAGAAAATATTTTGTAGTAGTATATATACGCTATCAAAAATACTTAGTTACATTTTTAGGACTACTTCAGATGATCGTCTAAAAATTTTGAAAAATTAAGTTGTGTTCTTTTGATTTATTTGAAAATATTATTATCGTTGTTTAATATTTTATCAAATATGGATTCTTTGCCTTGCTTATTGAATAATACATAATTTTTTATTAATTTTATGTTATTTAGAAGCAAGTGAATTACATTCAAGCGTAAAGGAAGTCAAAATATAAATAAAATTTTCGAAATTTCTGAATGCAACCTTTTTCGTTACTTTTATCTTCATTTCATTTCAGACTATAGATTAATATTTTTTATTAATTGAATAATAATATTGATTTATTATCTGAAAAGAAATGAATATAAACGAAATTGAAAATAAAAATAGATCAATGGGTAAAGAATAAAAGAGTTTACGGGTGTTTTTATTTATAAAAAAACTTACCTTAAACAATTGTTAGTAAATTTGTTGTAACTAGACATTGTGATAAGATTCCCGTTGCAAACTGATAAAGAGAAAAAGATTTGTGTTGCTGCGTCTATCCAAACTTGTGGATTTTTTAAATATTTGAAGTCAGGCTTAATATAATATAAAATTCCATTAAGTGAACCTGGCAGGAGCAAACCTCTGATTAAGAGAATTGTCAGAATGATATATGGAAATAAGGCGGTAAAATATGAAACCTGAATCGAAATGAGCGTATATTTCAAAGTAACATTAACCAACTTTTCCCATGTATTTTATTCCTTTCAGGAGTATAATAATTACTATACACCACGCAATCACTAGACTTACCAAAAGGCGCCATTGTGGCCAACCCATATCTTCAATACTGCCAGACATATTTAAAAAATATTTTCTGCAATCATAATAACATTGATAATTAATGGAAAAATTACTCATAATATTCTTCTGAAGGGGATATTTTGTCAGATATTCGAGTTGAATTATCTGCCCCATCGTAGCATAATGTTTGATTGTTCCAAGAATTATTGCAATTTGACCATGGTAATTGGGAAGTAAAACTTACCCCAAAGTAAAATATGCATTGAGCTATAATAACATTGTAATAAATACATACCAACCCGGACACTATGATCATTCCATATCCAATACCTTTTTAAATAAAAGAATATTTTACATGGTTTTATGGTATCAAAATTTAGTATGTCTTTTGTGTTTATCTTTTAGTGTTAATGATATCCATAATTACAAGTTATTATAATTTTAAAAGATTCATTTGTAGATATTATTTAAAGTAATTTTCACGGGGAAACTCATTCAATGCACTAATATATAAAAAAGGAATTCAACAAACAGAATCAATCAATGACACACATTTATGTAGTCATTTATTAAATGTTATTTGATAACAATTTTAATTAAATAATAGATGATTGTAAAATATTTATTTAATTATATTCTCAGACTTAGTATGTGGTTTCTTGGTATCAGTATAAATTAAATGTTAAACTTGCGAGTGACAAGATAAGTTTTAGCTGCAAAATCTTTACTTAATAAATATTTTGCAGCATAGGCTAATTCTGTCATCAAATTGTCTAAGTTAGAATGTCTAACATTTTATTATCGAGATTTTGTTTAAAGATTTTTAATTTATAAAAATATTAATTTAAAAAAAATTTATTTAAAAAAATTTTTTTTAATTAAATATTAATTTGTAGACCTAGAAAATAATATTACTGACATCTAACTTTCATTGGAATTTATTTCGGAATCCAATTTTAACCTAGTCAATTACGTTTCATGATGTAATTTTACTCTAAATTTTCTTCTTTTATTTTCTATCCTAAAAAATGGTTGGTATTCTATTTTCTTAAATAATGTAAACCGTTGAGAAACTAAAGGGCTTGGGCTGGTAGATTATGCTTTATCCATCATACTCTACTGACATTGCGTCATTTGACTAGCATCTAATTTATTTTATTTTATCTCATCTTTAATGTAACTGGATGTGGGAATTTGGATATTGTATTTTATAACATTAAAACAACCGAACCTGTTTGATTAAAACAACCTAATAAATATAACATTTTTAGACTGGCTATGTAAGTGAGTATTCGTGAGTATCAAAAAACATCGATATATTACTGATTTAGTGTCTTCAAGCTCTCAGCTTAATTGTCATCATTACTGAATTTATTGAAAATAAATCCCTTTTGTAATTGAGAGAAAAATATTGATGAATTCATTTTATTCATATAGTCCAGTTTAACCAATCTCTAAGATCTTCAACTATATCAACGACACATTCTTAAAAAGTTAAAAAATGAGAAATAAATCTTTCAACTCTTGACTGATTCGGTAATGATAGATTTTTACTATTTCTGGACTATTGGGGTCATTAAACATCATTAATTCTTCCACTTGCAACTATAAAGTTACTAAAGTTATTGATGAGATTTTTTTATTATTTACATTATTATTATTAATAAATTTGACCCTTACAATACAATTTCTACCCTTCAATACGCTCTTTCATACCATAAAATGACTAAATCATCCTAGCCTTTAAAATATGACCCTTCAACTATCTAATAACATACTATATCCATCATTTCCCATCATAAGATAACTCCAAATCAACCTTACTCAACCTGAACTGTCAAAACCCCTTTTAAATCAAACTTACCTTTAAAATTTCAACATTACACCACCCTTAAAATTTGACTATTGGCTTAAAAAACTCGTTTGGTCTGTAATGGCCCTAAATCGACTAAATAACCTTATATGACACTGACCTTTAGAGGGTATGTGGATTAGAAAGCTCACTGTATACTACCTTTTGAGTTAAAAACATTTCTTTAGCGTATATGTTAAGCAGAACAATATTAACTTATATTTTATACATCATATCTCAAATGTTATGAGATAATATATAGTTTATACTATAAAAAATGGTAAAAATTACCTTTAAACATGGGACTAATACTCCAAATCCCAATGGCACCTTGACTAGCAAATTGGCCTAATGCCAACTCCATGAAGAAGAGGGGTAATCCAATAAAACACAGAGTAATTGTATAAGGAATTAGAAAAGCACCTAAATAGTGTAAATTTAACATAAATAATATATATTTCATATATAAACCATATGAAAATATTTATACTCTAGCGAAAGTTTCAAAACAATAAAGACAATAAAGATGAATCTTAAAAATATATTTTATTAAAAAAGAGTATAAAAAATAAAAAATTCAAATTTAATTTCCCAAACCAATTAAATCAATATAAATATTAAATCAATTGTTTTAATGTTAATAATTTGACAATAATAGAACTTTAAAATCTGTCTTACTTTAATTTAAAATGAAAATGCAAAGTAATGCAGAAAACAGCATTGGTGTCAAAATTATTAACCATTTGTTATCTTGTTATTTATGTAGTGGTCAAACAATTTTTGAAAAAATCCGGAACTCTTTTAGTGGAAACAGGGACATGAATAAAATGGTTAATGGTGCAATGTAAATACTTTGGTTCTAATTTATTGATGAAAAACACTATTAAGAGAAAAATGTTCAAATATTTCTCCATTAAAGTCAGGAATTGAGAAAATTTTTAAGGAAAAAATTTAAAAATAATAAAAATTTATAATCCGGCAAATTCCTTGCAGCTGGCCTCTCTATATTTATGTGAACATTTCAAGGTTTGAACACTAATTTTGTGAGAAATAAAATTGTGCAAAATAAAAATCCCGACATCAAAACGTAAGACGATTTATGCTTATGTCCAAAAATAAAGTTAGGAAAATAAATTTCAATATTATAATAAATAATCAAAAAATAACCGAATCTCGATGAATATTTAAACAATCAACAGTAAAAAATTGTTTTAATTTTGCAGAATAATTATGGAAAATAAATAAACATTTTTCTCGAATCACAATTTTTATAAAAGTTTAACTAAAATAAATTTAAAAATTCTAAAATCACAATGAATTAATAAATCTATTTATTTTCATTGTGTTTTTTAATTAATTAATTATTTATTAATTAGTTTTAATATAATTGTTATGTTAGGGTTGTATAACGTGAAGAAAAACTACACAAAGAACTGTCTGCAAAACAATAAAGTTATAATTTACCAAAACTCAATAAAATTTTCAAGGGAAACAGAAATGATTGTATGGTAAATGATGAGACAAATACAAATATAATTGATGTTGGGTTCTTAAACGAAATTTTTCAAAAAATCCAAATTAATTAATTAATTGAAATTGACTTATCAACTCAACACTGGTGAGATGTGAATTTTTTCTTTGTTGAATGTTTTTATAAAACCCATGAATTTACTCCTGCTAGACCTAATAGTAGCTTGATACCAAGTTTTCTGTGCCGTTTCACACCTTTCGGAGAGTTGGGGAATATAAAGTCATTTGATCAGATAGATCAATTCCAATATTCCAATTGGTTTTGTTGTAGCTCTTCTAGATTTTTGTCTTTTGTGAGATGTATCATTAAGTTGAGCATTACTGATACGTGGTTGTGTTGCCATCTACGAGTTGGTACAAAATGGTACAAGTTGTGATGCTTGCTTTGTTAAGAGCAGCCTAACATCACGAGTATCTTTGGCTTTAAGACAACAATTTCATTTGTATCCTCACGAGAAATGAGTTAACCTCGTTTCAGTTTAGCAAGAAGGACTTCTTATGGAATGTCTTTTTCATTAGCCCTTAGAGTGTCAATAACTTGAGTTACTTTTATTTTTAAATCAGATTTTTATTTTTTATTAATATTACTTATTATATTAATAATTTATTATTAATGTTATTATAAATAATATAATAATAATATTATTTATTATAATTAATATTGTTATTATAAATAACAGTATATACTCGCGTATAGGCTGGGTAGTTTTGGATTAATTTTTTTTTCAAAGTTGATGTGTCTGTTTATACACGAACCTACTTTAAATTAAAATAATTATGAATCAACAATTAATTGATAATAAATGTAATTTGTCAATTACTAATGGAATTATAAAGTGATGATTTCTTGGTAGCAGTATTTATTATTTAAAACAATAAAGTGATAATTTAAGCCTTTTGCTGCGAATAATGTATTTAATGAAAAAAATTTCGACTATAAGATAGTCCTCTCTTATGCCATGCCTGCCATACCTCCTTAGTTACGCCTCTAGTCATTTTTCCAAAAGAAATTATATAAATATATAAGAAATATATGTAAATTTAATGTTTTGAAATTTTGATTTTAATAAATAAATAAATATATATCAAGCTCATCATTAAGTTTGAGAACATTATGACTCAAATATTGGCTGAACTACATTAAAATAAATTCTATTAATAATCAAAAATATAATATTTGTTATATTACTCACTAATTGTAATGTTCGCTGCAAATATTCCGCCATAGCAACCAGAGTTTAAAATCAAAATTATAAACTATAATTTGGATTTTTTTTAAATATAATGCAATTCGTTTTATTTCTATTATTATTTTTATTTCTACACCAATTTAATATAATTACAAACTAAAGTTATTTTTAATTAGTATTTCATCAATAACAGTGGAAAAGCTGGAAAGAAATTATATATTTAATAATACTTACCTCCTCCATTTTTGTAACAAAGATATGGAAAGCGCCAAACATTTCCAAGACCTACTGCAGTTCCTATGCAGCATAATATAAATTCAAATCTGTTATTCCATTCCTCTCTCTTCGGCTTCTTACATTCATATTCAATTTTTATTTCTTCCCCATTTTCATCAATGATAGATTTAGGAAATTTGCTCGATTTTTCACTATTATTTAAACTAATTTTACTCTCATCAGACATTCTAAATGAAAATGAAACTAATTGATTGCCATATTGTTATCAAGCTTCAGCAAATGATCGACTGGCATTTATTATGTTGATTCTGATTGGATGATACTGAATGTTTATTATTTAATCAATTAAATCAATTAGATATTGATTTTGATTCTGATTGGATGATTTGGAATATGGATTATTTAATCAATTAAATAGCCATTGTGAGGTGTTTTCAGCTGAAAATTAAATATTTCAATGATTTATTAAAATAATTTTAAATTGTAAATAATTGACTATTAAAATAACTTTTAAAATAATTTTTAAATTGAAAAATTAAAATAGCTTTTTAAAAGAAGTTTTATTGGTGAATAATTTTTAAATAAATATATTTTAAATATCTAAATTTTAATAAATGGTTTTGAAAATATTTTATTCAACGCTGAAAATTTGCTTGAAAATTATACAATGTAATTAAATAAATACTTGGAATTATGACGTTAACTTTTGAATCTGATTTAAAAAATAATTTAAAAGATGTGTTAGCAGCTTCTAATATGGTGACCACGTCTATTGATTTCTTCATAAAGAAGCTATTTCCAAACGATTATCATAGGGTAGATGATGTTGAAACATTCATTAAAGAATGCGATAAATATTTTAAAGTGTTACAAATGCCTACTTCAAGACAAGAAGTGATGGTCGAATTACTGATCGACAAACAAATCAGAGATATATATACAAGAGTTGACCAAAATATCAAATGTTATAAAGAAAGATTGCGGAAGGCATTCGTCAAGAAAACAAGTTTCGCAGACGATTTACAATCTGATATGTTCTATAGACAGACGAGTGAGGAGCCCGATAAATATTTTACTATCATAGACGAGTTAGTCGATAAAATATTGGAGCATGAGTTAAACAAGGAAAGTTTAACAGAATTTATAAGTAGAAAGATGTATACATTCGAGAGCAAATAATAATTTTGGAGACTCCCATTTTTTACTACCCCTCTAAAATTTAAAAAAAAAATTTTTGTTTTAATGTATGATTTCTTCATTTTTAATTTTTTCGTTTAATCAACGATTTTATAATTTTAATTTGTTATGCTTTACTCGACGATTGTGTCATCAATCAACTTTTATGACATTTATATGACAATGTTAACTTAATTTCATTTTTTCAATTTTTCAAAAATCGTTTTAAGGTAAGTTTTTGAATTTTAAGTAACTTTTAAGACTCGAATTTTGATTTTATATAATTTTGAGATCATTATTCAAGTTCTTTAATATTACTGTTAGTCAGCATTTATAATATAACATGATAATTAAATTTCAGGTGTTTTTAGGAATTTAATGAATTTATATGGAATTATTTCGCTAAATTGTAAGTTAGATATTTTTATATTTATAAATAAATAAAGTAATCAACAACACATTTATTTTTTTAAGACATTTCGACATATTTCTTATATTTGTAACTTTTTGAAATAATTGAATTCTTGGGGATTCCGAGTAATCTTCCAAATTCTTTATAATTGTCCCCATTCTCAAATGCATTAATAAGCCGAATTTTGTCATTTTCTGTAATTCTATGAAAATATTAATTTGTTAAAATAATTTATTAAAAGTTACGATTTGCGATTTTTTTTCTGCAAATTCAAAGTTGTCGAAGGACCTTCTTCAATATATGAAATGGTACCTTCACACAAAGGCAACGTTTGCCAAGAAATATCTGTTATACTGTAAAATATTTTAATATTTTATATTTTAATGAATAAATTTTACATTGTCAGATCTTCAATTTCGCAAAAATGCACTGTGTCCTGTGAAATACCTGTAAATCTAAAGAAAGTTTATATTCTAAATTATTCTATTATTAAATCTTACGATGTATTTTCTTGTTTTTCTCTGAAGCTAAAGGTAGAGCAGTCGGAATCTGATTCAAAAGTTCTTTTGTGCATAAATTTTTAAATAATTTGAAAATATTAATATGTTAATTATATGTTAATCAATGTTAATTTCGGGAAAAAACACTTTATTAATTTTGTATGTATTTTTCATTATGTGTGATATGCTTGTATGCTTAATTATTTTCTCTCACTTTTTAGATTCCTATAAATATGTACATCTAATTCCACAAGTTAAAAGTTTCTATAATGCACGTTGGTGTGATCATCAGTTGATGACTCACCATTTATGAGAATGTGAAGTTATTTACTTCATTTCATTTATTCAATTTTACAAGTAAGTTTGTTTTTAATTTAAGTAACTTTTAAGGTTTGAATTTTGATTTTATAAAATTATGAGATCATTATTCAAGCTCTTAAATGTTACATGTAATCAACATTTTGATTATAAATTATTTTTAATTAATTTTCAGAGTTTTTTAGGATTTTTATGACTATGAATTTGATTGGAATTATTTCGATAAAATGTAAGTTAGATTAATATTTTTAACTATAAATAAAGAAATCACCAAACACTTTAATTTTTTAAGACATTTAAGAAAGAAGCGGAATATTTTTTAAAGTTTTTGTAATCTTCTTTCACCAGCTCATTTATATGGCGAATTTTGTCATTTTATGTAATTCTATGAAATTATTATTTTTTTTATACAATTTATTAAAATGTACGATTTCGAAATTTTTTTCAGCCATGAATTTTAATATATTAAAAATAATGATATGTTAACAATATGTTAATTACTTTCTACTTTCGGAATAAAAAAAGCTATAATAAATTTGCGTGTATTTTATATTATGTGTGCTGTGTTTGTATGTGAAATTATTTTTCTGTCACTTTCTCAATTCCTATAATAAAACTTTTAGCTTTCGGAACATTAAATTTTTGTACACAGGTAAGTTCATGTGTTCCTATATTATAATTTTATCGATTTTTTTAGATTATAGAAACTTTTAACTTTCGGATTTAGGTGTATAATAGATATGTTAATTTTCGCAGCATTAAATTTTTACATACAGGTAAGTTTGTGTGTTCCTATAATATATATTTATTGATTGTTTTTTAGATTATAGGCTATGCTAACATTCGCAATTAGGTGTATGTATAGTTACACTCAAAGCATGGTCAAATACATCAATTTAAATGAAAATGCTTAAAAAAATAACGTGAGAGTAGACAGATGTATGCATTCCATAACAAAAGAGTATTACACAACAAATACATATTATGTAATGATTTTTCAAGAGCCCAACCCCTATTTAGGGTAAAAACGAAGATTTAAATAACATTTTAAATAAATATTGTTATATTATTTATTCCTTAAAAGAAAATGATGTGGAGATATTGAGTAGAGGTGATGCTGAGTAAAGGAAGATTGTAGAGGCCAACAGAGTCTCCGCAAAAAAAACTGTTTGGGACAGTTGGTGTGCTTGTATGTTATGAATAGGTAGAGTTTTTGAATAAGGTGAATAAGTCTAGAGTACGCCTAGCTACCAATTAGATTACAAAAGATAGATAAACGACAACGATAACAACAACTTTTATTAAAAAAAGTAAATTAATCAACCTTATTTTTGTATTATATCTTTTGTCACCTTTTTGAATGTTTTCTAAGATTATAGATACTTGAATACTTGAATATTTTCTAAGGTTATAGATACTTGAATACTACAGACTGTAATGTATTGTTATATTTTATTTTATTTTATTTGTTGGTTGTAAATATCAATTATGCACGTTGCACGTGGAGAAGGTTTTTTATCCTTTTTTTTAAAAAAATAAACTATATAGCGATAATTTACTATGGTAAATTATCGCTATAGAAAATGGATCACAAAATAAAAAAAATCAATAAAAAATTTTTAAAAAACTATAAAAAACTATTCAAGGACTTAACTTAGATATAGAAAATATTCAAGTATTCAAGTATCTATAATCTTAGAAAATATTCAAGTATTCAAGTATCCATAATCTTAGAAAATATTCAAGTATTCAAGTATCTATAATCTTAAAAAATATTCAAGTATTCAAGTATCTATAATCTTAGAAAACACTCAAGTATTCAAGTATCCATAATCTTAGAAAATATTCAAAAGGTGACAAAAGATATAATACAAAAATAAGGTTGATTAATTTACTTTTTTTAATAAAAGTTGTTGTTATCGTTGTCGTTTATCTATCTTTTGTAATCTAATTGGTAGCTAGGCGTACTCTAGACTTATTCACCTTATTCAAAAACTCTACCTATTCATAACATACACGCACGCCAACTGTCCCAAACAGTTTTTTTTGCGGAGACTCTGTTGGCCTCTACAATCTTCCTTTACTCAGCATCACCTCTACTCAATATCTCCACATCATTTTCTTTTAAGGAATAAATAACATAACAAATATGATTTAATGATTTTCAAATAAAAGTAATGTACGATCACAAGCAACACTAACAACCATGAGCGTACGCAGGGGGGTTACTGGGGGTTTAACCTTCCCCCCCATGATTTCAACAACAGTATAAAAAACTATAATTAATAAATATATAAACTTAAAACAATTTAAGAAATATTCCGAATGCCGATATATATATATATATATATATATATATATATATATATATATATATATATATATATATATATATATATATATAACCCCCCCTCTATATATATAAAATAATATATATAAAACCCCCATGTATTCATCCTGCGTACGCGCCTGCTAACAACAGATAAAAAACAAAATTTTTAACGCATAAATCACAAAATATACATAAACTATACCTTTATTATAATTACATTAAAATCCTAAAGAAATTCGAGGACCATTTACTTTCCAAATTGGTGATATAAAGTCTTTATCATCCATTTTTTGTCCTAGTATTGCAATTCCGTTGGCGCTAAGGGTGTGTGTTACTTAAATGCTTGTGGTTGCTATTAGATTTCAGGTCGATTTTTCGATAAACACCTTATTGACTATTTTACATTTTCAATCTGTGTATCCATGTAAATGACTATGTTTGTAATGTGCACAGTGGTTGAAAATCCATGAGCAGGTTAGCTTCACTACTAGAACTGCTCCCCATTGCGCTTTCATTTTCGAGTTACTAACTACCGATAGAGGGTCTTACGTTGCTTTATCATTATGCATTCATTTGTTCACTTATAGTACATTCTTATGCATATCATTATTTGATGTTAATTAAAGTTATTTTCAAAAATTTTAGCAGGGATCTACTATTGTTTCCGTTTCGAAAATTCTGTTCTTAGATCTTTTGTGGTGATTGTTAGTATAGTTTTCGTGGTGAGCAGATGTGATAGTTTACGGAAAGTGAAATTCTAAGTTCTACCAACCCGAGACAGAATTTTTGCTAACTTATTTAATTAATTTTTAAAGTTAATATTTCATTTTTAAATATAATTATAACCTTGGAATTTTTTAGTGGTAGTTTCTAATTTTATAATATTTTATTTTAATTTGCTGTTAGTGTTATATTTGCATTATTGATAAATGTTTGATAAAAATTTGGATTATGGTAATTTATAGTTTATAATTTTATCATAATAAATTATTAAAAATTTGAAGTAGAAATTAAAAATTAAACTATATGATTAAATGTCAAGGTCATTCGTACTGATGAAAATCTCAATATTAAGAATTATGGTATTTTTATCAATTATCAGAAACAATACATAACTTTTAGAATATATAAGGCAATATTTTTGCATAATAGCATTATAAAAAATATATTTTATTAAAATTAATATTAAAAAGAATACTTGAATTAAAAAAAACAATCTATATAATGCTTGGATTATATTTCACAAATAACCTATTTTAAACAAAATTGTACAAAATTGAACATTACACGTTAGAAAAATGGTGCATAAAATCCGTGTCATATCTTTGATGAATGAAATTATTAATACTGGAGTGAAATGTTCTGCTCATTCTACATGCGGATTTACTAGCAGAAACAATTCTTACAATCCCTCTCAATGTGAATACGCTTTTGAAATGGCTTGTTCTAATATTCGTTATGGGCCTGGAGTTACGAAAGAAATTGGAATGGATATTATCAATTTCAATTCTAAGAAAGTTAATAAATAGTTATTAACATTGAGCTATTTGTGTTAGGCCTTATTGGTAACTGATAAGAATGTTGCACAATTGCCAAGTTTTAAGATTGCTCTTGATTCATTATCAAAACATGGAATTGATTTTGATTTGTATGACGAAGTGCATATTGAACCAACCGATGTGAGTATGATGCACGCGGTTCATTTTGCACGGACTAAATCAATGCCTTATGACATATTTCTAGCAATTGGAGGCGGTTCTGTTATTGATACATGTAAGGTAAATATTATTAGCATTATTTAATTTAGGAAATTATTAATTTATTATTGATTTCTTAATTTAACTTTTGCCTGTCAATTTATTATAATTTATTGGAGATCCTTTGGAGTTTTATATCTTTCTATATTTTAATGATTTTTTTATGAATAAATTTCTTAAAAGGGATATTTAATATGAAAATATATTTGCAATATATATATATATATATCTATATATATATATATATATAATATATATATATATATATATATATATATATATATATATATATATATATATATATATATATATATACACCAAAGCGCATTTAATTATCATAAATGAGACATTCATTTAGCTTTGTCAAATAAGCTTTGTTCTGGATTTTAGTTAATTTTAAGATATTTTTAAAAATAATGAATAAAGAAGTAAGATATTTATTTATTTATTATAATATACATTAAATTTTTCATAGTTTTATTAAAATATCAAGAATTTATGGAAGAATCTTTAATATGATTATTAATATGATTTTTGAAATTATTATGATCTGGTTTTCGAAGTTCCTCGTTAACTGCTTGGGATATTGCAGTAAATCATTCATTGAAGGTAAATCTGTCTGGTAAATCCAATAGCCGAAGAAACTTTAGTCCTCACCCCATTTTTAATTTTGCTCAACACTTTCGATGGGGTTCAAAAATGGATTATATGGCAATTTTTCTATTTGAATAGTCAATGAAGATATATTATTGTAAATGGATTAGCTCATCTTTGGATATTGAGACCTCGATTTGTTGGTATATTACAACGGTAGGCAAATGCGGCTCTTAGAGCCGCATGCGGCTCTTCGTTGAGTAAACTGCGGCTCATTGATAATTGAATTTTTGATAATTGAATTTGAAAATTGAATTCGATTTTTTTATTTTGAAATTTTTTCAACTGAATTTTTAAAAATAAATTTTTTGTTGCAATTGTATTTTCATAAATGTTAAAAATTAACGAAACATTGTTTTTCACATTTTACTGCTTTTCAAAATTATTTTGTAGTAGGCGGCGCTTTGTTATAACAACGAGAGAGAAGCAATGAAAATAAATTTAGTGAAATTTAGTGAATTTTGATTAGTTAGTATTTTTGTTTGTACAATATTGCGGTCGTTTGTATATTTTAGTATAGTTTTCTATTCGTGTTTTTTGAAAAATTTGGTAAGAAGATTTTTTATGAAGCATTTTAAAATTTTAAATTAATTAAAATTAAATTTGTCTTTTTATTATTTTGTTTAAATTTCAGTAATATAAGTTATTCAAATTTATTATTACAATGACCTCAGAAAACATCAAAAAACGAAAATACAAACAAGAAAATAGAACTTTTCAAGAAGAATGGACAGAAAAGTTTTTTTTTATTGACAATAATGGTAAATCGTTGTGTCTTATTTGTAAAGTTACAATTTCCAACTACAAAGTAACTAATTTACGTCTACACTATGAAGTAAGTCATCCACACTTATCAATTCAATATCCACTCAATTCAAAATTGCGAACAGAAAAACTTAAGTCATTGCAATCAGGGCTTCAAAACCAACAAGGACTAATGTCTTCTTTTAGTCGAGAAGATGACAGTGCCAACGAAGCTAGTTTTTTGATAGCTTGGAATATAGCTCGTGCTAAACGTACATATGAAGAAGGTGAATTTATTAAGAGAAACTTGGAAGAAGTGATTAAAGTTTTGGATCGGGATAACTCAAAACTACATAAATTGATCTCACGTATTCCTATTGTTGTGAATCTTTGTACTCCACAATGAAGTTCGTGAAGTCGAAATATCGTTCACAGTTGACCAATCAGCATCTTACAGAATTGCTGCGAACAGCTTTAACAAAGTATACACCAAATTTCAAAGATTTGACCAAAAGTCTTCGTTAATTCAAGAAATTTTATTACTTTTTATTAATGGATTTTTATTATATTTTATGTTTGTTACTTAAATTTTGAAATAATTGTTTTTAATAGCGTTTAAGTCTTCTTTAATCAAATTAATGAAATAAAAAAAAATATGTAGTTCACTATGGTGGCTCTTTAAAAAATAAATTTTCGGAAAATGTCTCTAATTGAACTCATGCGTGCCCACCCTTGGTATATTATTATAAATTCTATTGTCTACTCGTGATCTACCGAAGCTCTTGTTCGTCCATCTATTGAAGAGCATTCATCTATGTATTTCTTGAAATGAAATAGAGATTCTGATGAAGTTTCTGACATATTCTTGTATATTTTTTTATAATTAAATTAATTTTAAATGGAAAATTTTTCGCTAATTGAATGTCCGCATGATAAATCAATGTCCTATAGTGCAGTGGTTCTCAAACTTTTTTGATCGCGACCCAAATTTTTGACATTTCATGCCAAAAATTTTATTGCGACCCACATGACAAAGATTAATTTTAAAATACTTCCAAAATTTATATTTGTAGATCTTTCCATAAGTCATCGCGACCCACCAAAAATTCTTTCGCGACCCATAGTTTGAGAAACACTGCTATAGTGTGTATTTTTTATTATACACCTAACCGCGAAATATAACATTATCTATAATCTAAAAAAAAATCAATAAATATATATTATAGGAACACACAAACTTACCTGTGTGTAGAAATTTAATGCCGCGAAATTTAACATATTTATTATAGGAATCTAAAAAGTGAGAGAAAATAATTAAGCATACAAGCACAGCACACATAATGAAAAATACATACAAAATTAAGTAAAGTGTTTTTCATGCGAAATTCAGATTGATTAACATATAATTAACATATCAATATTTTTAAATTATTTAAAAAATTATGTACAAAAAAACTTTTGAATCAGATTCCGACTGCTCTACGTTGAGCTTTAGGGAAAAAGAAGTAAATACATCGTAAGATTTAATTATAAAATAATTTAGAATATAAAATTTCTTTAGATTTACAGATATTGAAGAAGATCCTTCGACATCTTTGAATTTGCAGGGAAAAAATCGCAAATCGTAAATTTTAATAAATTATTTTAACAAATTAATATTTTCATAGAATTACAGAAATAGACAAAATTCGAAAGAAGATTACAAAAACTTAAAAAATATTTTATCCATTCTTTACTAAATGTCTTTAAAAAAAATGTTTGGTGATTACTTTACTTATTTATAATTATAAAAATATCTAACTTACATTTTTACGAAATAAATCCAAATAAAATACCATAAAATTCCTAAAAAACACCTGAAATTTAATTATTAATATATTTATAAATGATAAATTATAAATGATGACTAACAGTAATATTTAAGAACTTGAATAATGATCTCATAATTATATAAAATCAAAATTCAAGTCCTAAAAATTACTTCAATTCAAAAACTTACCTTAAAATGATTTTTGAAAAATAGAATAAATGAAATTAAGTTAACATTGTCATATAATTGGTGACTCACCTCAGGTGGTGTGCACACCAACTTATATTATAGACAATGTTAACTTTCGCGGTTAGGTGTAGAACCGTGTTTGTATGTATTTATTTATTTTTCTTCCAACAGCGATTTTTTCTATCTTTCTATAGTGTAAGAGCTAATTCAATGGCCCTTCTGGCTATGACACACACACATTTATTATAGGTAAGTTAATATTTATATTATTAAATATGCAAATCAATTGCCATTTGATGATAATCAAATGCCGGTTGGTGTATATATATATATATATATAATATATATATATATATATATATATATATATATATATATATATAATATATATATATATATATATATATATATATATATATGAATTGCTTGGAATAATTCGTTCTCGGTGTAAATTGGAACGCGGCTCGCTATCGCATGTGAGTTCCTTCTCGCAGTTCCAGGATCCGCTGTGCTTGTTCTCAGATCGTGATCTTGTGATCACGAATGATCCATTGATCTGCGACCCGAGGCGTCTCGATAGCTTTGATTTTCTGATTCAGCTTCCGCACATGTTCCAGTCAGAACCATGTAGCCTCCATTTGATGGCACTTCCGTACCATCGATTCCCATATATTTCTGCCTGTAATTCTGCTTTAACTCCGTTTTTCCACTCTCTCTGACTTCTGTGTCTTTCCCTTTTATAGCTTTTTACATTTGCAGTACTTGAGATAATTTTGTTTTCCAATTTTTTCTCCTTTCTGAATTTTCCGCTGTTCCTGTCTTATCTCTGGCAGATATCGAGATATGCCTTGTTTTTTCCTTTTTTCTTTGGCCGACTTTTCCTGAAATTCCTATATCTGTGACAAACTGTCAAGATATACATTTTTTCCTCCTGCTGGTACATGTAGATATAGGATTGTTTCAGTGTCCTACAAGTTTGGTACCATGTTCACTAATAACCCTCCAACTCCAGTTGGTCTGTGAATCAACTTGTGTATCAATTTTCATGTAATGAGTGTAATACCACATACATTGGAGAGACTGCCAGTCATCTCTGCGCTCGAGTTCTTGACCATTGCCCACATTATTGATCATTTTAGAAAGTGTACCAGTAGAAAAAATAAGTATTTCTAATTTTAAGATTTTGTCGAAGAAATTAAGTAATTACTGGGAACGAGTAACGTGCGAGGCGTTGTTAATTTGGTCTTTAAATCCTATAATTAATATTCAAAGTGTCCAGTCTACAGGGATTTTGAATGTATTTAAATAATTTAACTTGTATATTTGGAATGATTTTATTGTTTGTTACATTTTTTGTATGAAAGCAATTTTTAAATTTAAGTTTAATTTATTTTTATATTAACTTAAAAAAATATTTGTATGAGAATGTTAACAATTTTGTGCGTTTTTTAAAATTAAAATAATTTTAATATGATTAAAAATATTTTTTAAAATTTTATTAAAATATTTTTTTAATTTGATACAATTTGATTACGATTATTATTTGTTAATTTGTTTGAATATTCTTCACACAATAAACAACTCCTATTTTTCTAGAAGATTTTCGTGCTCTGAGTAAATAATTTTAAATAAATTTTAGTTATTAAAGTCATTGTTATTTATTTATACAAGAAACCAGTATACGTTGAGACAATTTCAGATTTTTATACCTCAATATGTCGGCATCATGGACCTCTTAGAGTTAAGACTAATCTACCTGTCTTATTTTAGGTTTTTTATATCTTCTGGATTTTGAAATTAATTCATTGGAACAGTCGAAATCAAAAAATATAAATTACTATAAATACAATGGAAAATAAATCAGTGTGAAATTTGAAAAAAAAGTTCTTATAATAATATTATTATTATTAGCTATCGTGAAATTTGTTTTTATCATATCCACAAAATAATAATCTTCCAACAATTTATTTCAAATAAAACACTATTCTTTTACAATATTATTAAAACACACAATATATTTAAGGAGTTTTTTCAGTGTCAAATATTAATATTTTCAGAGGGACGGATTTCATTCTTAATACATTTCATTTACATCCGTGCAAATATTTTTTTGGGGCCCTCAACATAAAAATGAATAGAAATAAAAACGTAAACGTCCCTTTTAAATAAATCCTTAATTTTTGTTCTAATTTCTTTATTAGAAACTAAAAAATTCATCAGTATTTTTTTCATTAATAAAATAATACAAAAACAAAAAAATATGAAAAAAGTACATAAAACATAAACAATACATAAAAAATAATTAACATTTACTAAACTTAACTTCTATTATGTGAATTTTTATTGCCATATCATTAATTATATTAGAAAAATCACATTTTTTGACGTTACAGCAAGCATATTTAAAATGTTGCACAAACGTAAATAAAATGACGTAAATAACGAATGAAATGCGTACAATAAAAAATATCTAATGATTTTTTATACGTTATTTCTTACTAATTAAAAAATATATAATATTTAAAAAAAAATTAAAATAATTTTTTTTATGTAAAATATAATTTATATAATTTTTCTTTCTCTTATTGGGGGCCCCTTGTAAAAGCGAGGTCCGGGTGCTTTGCAACCGCTGCACCCCCATATGGCCGACCCTGTTTACATCAATATACTACATTCAATATTTTAAATTATATTTAAAATGTTAATTTGAACATACTATTTTAAAAATAATTTAAATAATTAATCATTAAAGTTAATATTTAATTTTTAAATATATGCTTATAATAATAATAATTTATTATTATTATTATAATTAGTGAAATCTATTAATAATTCAGGTAATAAATTTGTTGACCACAGACAAAGAAGCTGAATTATTAGATTACGTAAATGCTCCAATAGGCAAAGGTAAATTTATTCGAACGCCTTTAAAACCAATGATAGCCGTCCCTACTACGTCTGGTACTGGTAGTGAAACTACTGGTGTTGCAATTTTTGATTTAATTTCCATGAAAGTATAACAAATTCCTTCTGAAATTTTATCAGTTGAAAATAGGCAAAAGTGGGTATTTCTCAACGAGCTTTGAAACCCACTTTGGGTATTGTCGATCCAGATCATACAGCATTTTTGCCACGAGATGTTACATGTTATAGTGGATTTGATGTTTTATGCCACGCATTGGAATCATTCACAGCTATCCCTTACAATCAACGGACTCCTTGTCCTTCTAATCCAATTGAAAGGCCAGCATATCAAGGCAGTAATCCAATAAGCGATGTTTGGTCAATTCATGCTTTAAAAATCTTATCAAAGTAAAAAGACACATTATTTAATGATATATTATATATCTTAGAATAAGCATATTGGAGAAAAAATGTTTTCCTATTTTGAGCAATTCATCATAATTTGTTCACTCATCACACAATACATCCATAAATCAATAATTATTATAAATATACAAATTAAATATTATTAATAATTAAATAAATAGAAAATCACCAACTTAATATATTAAAATATATGAATATTAAATTTACGTGAGAATAAGAAAAAATTTCTATGATACTGGTTTGGATCTCCTTATTCGACGGAAGGGAAAAGACTACGAGACTGAAATATACAGAAAAGTGATTAATAATGGTCTTTATACAGCCCCTGAGAGGTTTTGTGAATATAAATACAAGCGAAATATGGTGAGAGCATTAGTTTTTCGTGCATGGTTTTTATCATTCACAATTTATCAATTCAGTGAAAAGTATTGATTATCTGGTTATGTTGTTTCTTAAAAAAGGATATTCTAAATCTTTTGCTTTAAGCGCATGACAAAAGAGACCGTTAATAAATGGATGTTGATTATTCATGATCCTTGCACAGGATTATCTGGAAGTATTGATCCTATTTTTAATGTTGAAGTTAATGTGTTATCAAGTTCGAATCGTGAAAAAATCAGATCTAAGTACACTAATGAAAAATATGTGTTAGTATTACCTTATTCTGAAGGTTTCAGAGAATTCAAGCATAAGATCCTTAAACATGTAGATAAGACTATATTTAGGATTGTTTCAACGTTTTGCATGTTCACTAATAAGTCTCCTACTTCAGTTGGTCTGTATTCAGAACTCGTGTATCAATTTTCATGTAATGGTTGTAAAATACTTTTATTCATTAAGAATATCAATATTTTTATTTATACTGAAGTTTGGCAATATTGGTTTTTTTATATTGTTCAATTTCCAAAAATCTAAGCATAATCATATTTATTTTTAACTTTGTTTTAACTCACAATAAAGGTAGATTCCAGGGAGATCCACATCTTCTATTTATATTATTTTTCTCCATTTCTTTAATATTCTCAATTATTCGACAACAATATCGGATGTCGCCTTGAGTTATTAACAATAGGTTGTCCACTTGTAACTATTTTGTGTTTTATCAGATCAGTTTTGCTAATATTCCATTTATGTTTCATAAATATCCCGTCGTACTGTTTCAGAATATTAATTATATTCGTGTAATTTACCTCATTAAATAGAAATTCCATTTTATTTATAGTTAATATGTTCACGTTCAACTACTTTGACCCAATTATTCTTTTTCAGTTAAATGCTAGATTTTTCCAAGAGAATAATAACCCGTATAACATTTGGGTCAATTTCATATGTTACAAAGATAATATTTAAGTAAATTAAATCACGTTGTTTATATATTCATTCTTCTTTCGAACATCGCCACATTTTATTTGAAAATGTATATAAAACCGTGGAATTTTATCAATTTGACGAAAGTATGTTTCCGTCGAAGATAACTCATTTCTAAAACCCAGTATTACAATATTCGAAACATAAGCTCGTCACACAGGCTACTGTCTCGCTTCTCTCTGTGATTCATTGTGGTATCAACACAAATTTTCCTATTCTTGATGTACTCATGCGCCATCAATATTCAGAGTTATATTAATAAAAATATCAGATTTCATTACATATCCTCAAACGAATGTCAGATCCCCATGATTGAAGCTATACAAAATATAATTGCATCGATAATCATTCATTAATCTTGAATAATAAATCAATTGTTCATGATAAATTAACTTCCTCGGTTTCATGAATTATCCTATGAATATATATTAAATACCAGTCTTATGTTCCTACAAGCTCATCCCTGTAAAATCATTTTCAATACATTAAGATTTGTCTGTTAATTTTGTATCTACTAAATTAGTTATCTCTTTTCGATTATTGAATACTAAACGATTAACTTCTGATGGTACCTGGTTATGAGTACATTTAAAAAATAATGATTTAAATCCAAAATTTTATTTAATTTTGACATTTCACACTGACATACAATAGTTAGCCCGCTTCAAATATACATGGTGGTCATGGGCTTAACGGTCACTGACTAGCTATCACATTTATTTAGAGAACAGTTTAAACGAAACTGACATCTTAACATTAATGACTTAATTACACAATTACAATTTATTTGTTAGTTTAGTTATTTTCGACGAAGTGTTAATGATCCTATGGATTCTGAAGCTCGCAGTCAAATGCACTTTGCTAGTGCGTTAGCGGGGATGGGATTTGGTAATGCTGGTGTCCATTTATGTCATGGAATGAGCTATCCAGTTTCTGGCCTTGCTAAATCTGTTTATCCTAATCTTAATGATTACAAACCGGTTTCAAACATGAGGAAACCATTTATTCCACATGGGCTATCTGTGGTGATTACTGCTCCAGCGGTTTTTCAATTTACTTTCCAACTCTGCCCTGATCGGCATATGAAGGCGGCACAAATTCTTGACCCAAAAATTTCTGAATCTAGTGCCAAGAAAAGTGATTCCGGTGCAATATTATCAGATGTGGTAAATAGTTATATTGTTATTTACATTAATTGGTTGACATGTGAACTGGTTATGAAAATGTTTTGCATTTAATTTCTATTTTAAGGTACGCAAGTATATGGAGGATTTGAAGGTACCAGATGGGTTAGTACATTTAGGATTTACAGCAACAGACATTCCTGATTTGGTAGAAGGAACTTTGCCTCAACATCGTGTCACAAAGTTGTCACCGAGACCAGTAATGAAAGAAGACCTTTTCAATTTGTTTAACAATTCATTGAAAATATTCTAAATAATAATTTTGCTCATAGTTAATTATGGGGAAAATCTTATTATATTATTTGTTATGAATAAATTTTCTTGCAGTTTTGTTGGAGTTACATTAAATGTGCAAATTTAATTACAAATATATCGGAAGAATTACAAGTGAAAAATCAATATTTTTGAAGGAATTGGAAACAAGTGAAAAGTGAAAAGATAAAGACGAATCAAATAATTTAGAATCGATTTTTGATTTCAAGAAAGTGTAAATGGATACATAATGGATACATAAAATTATTAAAATTAATAATTGATTTTTCAGGTACCTGGATATTGATTTTGTGGAAATTTCTACATTGTGATTTGTAGATAAAAACAATCTCATTTGATTTAATGTCGAATAATAATTTCTTTCGACATGGTTCAATAATTGTTGTGATAATTGTTGGTCGATTGCCTCCTCTTGTTCCTGCGGATAAAATTCCAGTCTTCTTATATTTCAAAATAATGCTGGTTATTGTATTCCGCTTAATTCCAAGAATACGGCCTAATTCATAATAATCATGGCCATCTTCCATGGATTTAATGATTCTTTCTTTATCTTTAATGGTAATTCTATATCGATTTTTAAAAAATAATTAAAGTTTAATGAAAAACTTACACATTTCTATGAATTTCTTGAAATGGAATTGTTGATTCTGAAGAAGCTTCTGAAATATCTTCGAACATTTTGATAATAATTTGATTTAAAAATGAAAATTTTTAGCTAATTGAATGTCCTTATGATAAATCAATGTCTTATAGTGTGTATTTTATATTATAGAAAATTTGTGAACCGTGTTTGTATGTATTTATTTATTTTTCTTCCAACAGCAATTTTTTCTATCTTTCTATAGTGTAAGAGCTAATTCAATGTCACCTAGCTAATTGAATGTCCCTTCTGGCTATGACACACACACATTTATTATAGGTAAGTTAATATTTATATTATTAAATATGCAAATGAATGGCCATTTGATGATAATCAAATGCCGGTTGGTGTATTTTTAAATTTTTAAAAAATTATGTACAAAAAAACTTTTGAATCAGATTCCGACTGCTCTACGTTGAGCTTTAGGGAAAAAGAAGTAAATACATCGTAAGATTTAATTATAAAATAATTTAGGATATAAAACTTCTTTAGATTTACAGATATTGAAGAAGATCCTTCGACATCTTTGAATTTGCAGGGAAAAAATCGCAAATCGTAAATTTTAATAAATTATTTTAACAAATTAATATTTTCATAGAATTACAGAAATAGACAAAATTCGAAAGAAGATTACAAAAACTTAAAAAATATTTTATCCATTCTTTACTAAATGTCTTTAAAAAATAAATGTTTAGTGATTACTTTACTTATTTATAATTATAAAAATATCTAACTTACATTTTTACGAAATAAATCTAAATAAATCCAAATAAATCCAAATAAAATACCATAAAATTCCTAAAAAAACACCTGAAATTTAATTATCAATGTTATATATTATCAATATTATAAATGCTGACTAACAGTAATATTTAAGAACTTGAATAATGATCTCATAATTATATAAAATCAAAATTCAAGTATTAAAAATTACTTCAATGCAAAAACTTACCTTTTGGAAAATTGAATAAATGAAATTAAGTTAACATTGTCATACACCCGTTTCCACATGTTAAAAGTCTCTATAATGCATGTTGGTGTGTTCATCAATCGATGACTCACCATTTATGAGAATGTTTATTTCATTTTTTCATTCTCAATTCAATTTTATTTACAGTTTAGAAGTAAGTTTTTTAAATTTAAGTATATTTTAAGGCTTGAATTTTGATTTCATATAATTATGAGATCATTATTCAAGCTCTTAAATAGTACTTGTAATCAGCATTTATAATATATTTATAATATATTGATAATTAAATTTCAGGTGCTTTTTTAGGTATTTTATGATATGTTATGAATTTGGAATTATTTCAATAAATGTAAGTTATATATATTTTGAACTAAAAAGAAATAAAATAATCACCAAACACATTATTTTTTAAGAAATAATGGTTCCAATCGATTCTTTGGAGATTCCCAGTAATCTTCCAAAATCTTTATAATTTTCTCCATTTTCATATGCATTGATGAGACGGATTTTGTCATTTTCTGAAATTCTTTGAAATTTAAAATTTACGATTTTCGAATTTTTTTCTTCAATTCCAAGATGTCGATTGAACTTGTTGAATATCTTCACACAAAGGCGTTTGACTAGAAATATCTGATATGCTGTAAATATTTTAATTATTTGTAATTAAATAAAAAATTCTTACATTGTCAGATCTTCACCTTCGCAAAATGGAAATGTCTCCAAGAAATATCTGAAAATCTAAAGAAATATTAACTTCAAAAATATTTTATAAATAGATCTTACGATGTTTTGTCGTCCATTTCTCGAAAACTCAAAGTTGAGTTGTCAGATTCAAATCCAAATTTTTTTCAGCCATGAATTTTAATAATTTTAAATTAATGATATGTTAACAGTATGTTAATGACTCTCTACTTTCGGAACAAAAAAAGCTATATTAAATTTGCGTGTATTTTATATTATGTGTCCTGTGTTTGTATGTAAAATTATTTTTCTGTCACTTTCTCAATTCCTATAATAAAACTTTCTACATTCGGAACATTAAATTTTTGCACACAGGTAAGTTTGTGTGTTGCTATAATATAATTTTATCGATTTTTTTTTAGATTATAGAAACTCTTATATTGTGGAAACGGGTGTATAATTGGTGACTCACCTCAGGTGGTGTGCACACCAACGTATATTATAGACAATGTTAACTTTCGCGGTTAGGTGTATAAATCGTTTTGATTTGAAATTTTTTTCTCAGTTTAAGAGGCAGAAAGGTAATGAATTTTGTGTTGGACAAGAGAAAGAAAATTTTTGACTGTTCTTGTTTCAATTAATAAATAATTAATTTAACATTTGTTTATTTTCTTTTCTTATATAATATACTTAGTTCATAATATGTAATAAAATGACTAAATAGAAGCTACATTACAGCTCAAGCAAACCAAAATTTAATATTGTTGATTTTTTTGAAAGTTGGAGGTCTCTGTTTAACTTGCACGAAATCTGGCAACCCTACTCACAATACATCACAATATATTAATTTTTATTTACTTAATTTTTTTATCACAACAATTTTTTATGTATTAAAATAAAAATGTCCATCTTTTTTTGTTGTTTAAATATATGATATGACCTTTATGTACATTTTATTTGGTATCAGATTCTACCATAGAATTACAGAAGTATACAGGTTATTTTTATAATTAGTTTATTTAATATATTTCAATTGATTAAAATTTTTGGTTAACTACAATGATATTTAATATTTCTTTTTATGTTCAAAATTTAAGAAAACAATGATTTTATTTACAATGAAATTGAGCTATAACGTGTGACTAAAGAAATAAAAACGATTTAAATCATCTTTTGGTATCGATATAACTTGTTTTTAAAATAAATCAATCTTTTATACACGAGTTTATTTGATCAAACAATAAGATTTCAAAAGTTGAAAAATTTCAAAAAATGCAATGACGACTATTTATATTTTTTTCGCCTGTGCACGTGTATTTACTGTAATATTGTGTTAAATAAAAAATCGTTAATTAGAATATCTGAATTTATCGCCTGTTTATTTAATAGCATCGCTGTATTTGGATAACGATTAATGTTTCATGCCTGTGTAAATGCAAATATGTATGCATATCTCAGATATCATATATATTATATAATATATGATTAATTCCATTACATCTTGAGAAATGCAAATATATTGATACATGGTAAGTCCTATAATTTTCTATCTACACAATCTATATGGTAAGGGTATCACTAATAAAGATGTTTATCAAAGAAATATTTCCAGCTAGTTCATATATCTTTTTCCAATCGCTATATTTTTTTATCTGCGCCTTTGATAGGGTAAACCATATGTGGATAAGTTTTAATAAATTTTAAGTTTTATTATTTGCGCAAGATCAAATTCATGAAATAGACTTGTGGAATAATTGTGAATATTGTTATTTGAAAATCGAATATTTGTTATTTCTGTTAATAATAAATCTTACTGTTCGCTATTGTTTCCTGCCAAAACTTTTATAACCTAACAATAATAAAAATTACATCACAAAATAAATGTCGAAATTAAATTGCAACTAATTTCAAGCATGTAAATTAACTAATAAATCCGAAAAAATCAGAAAACGAAATAAATTTTTTTTTCAACTATCGAATTTCTTCATTAAGTTAGTAGCTGAATTTCGTTACGTCATTGAGTAGGTGAAAATAAATTCTGTCTCACTGTTAATTTAGAATTTTTGCAGCTCTCGATCTAAGAGAATTTTTCGATTTTTTGATTAAATTCCGATAGATTTTTAGAATTATAAATAAATTGCGCAACACACAATTGCAAAAATGTACCCAGAAATTCAAATATGAATAATGTCTTCTCAAATGCATTTAGCCTATAAATTACAACTTGTATACAATTATGTATAAAATAGAATTCCAAACTAGTTAAAATGTTGCTTAATTTTCTACATATCTATCAAATCAGATGCTATTCTATGAATATTATTAATATATTTTTTGCGTATTATCCAATCTCAAATTCATGCAGTCCCAGAATATTTTATTTATAAGTTGCAACAATTTATTTATTTGATTATTAAACACGTTACTTGCAAATTTTGGTATAGATAATTATATAATTAAATAATAAATAATCTGAAAATATTATAAAAAGAATATTAGAAATTTTTCAAACAAAAATAAATCTTGTAGGATATCAAATATCCTTCAAAACCAGCAGAATTCCAAAGATGACTGGATAAAATATATTTGTAAAATTAAAATAATAATTTTTTGAGATTATTTAATTGAGCCCTTTGTCTTCTCGATTGCTATCTGTTGGGCAATGTTGAAATATAAGATTTTATTTTCTTTCAAAATAAATCGATCAGTACCTCTTTGGGCAATAACTTTGCTATTTACCTCTTGAAAAAATCTGTTGGGTAAAAAGTCGGTAACCTCTGACTCCACGTGTCCCTTTTGCTGGGCACCTGGGAAGGATGTTTAATGATTGATGCAACTAGGGGTTATCGTGGTGATTCATTTGTCCCAGATGCCAAAATGATTTGTTGATAAGAATATTCCCTCCTGTGTACCCATGACTACGAGTCATGTTGGTGCTGTACACCGAGGTCGGAACCTGTGAGCAGGTAAGCTCTGTTGCCAAAACTACTCCTCACAGTATTCGCGGTTCGGGTTCGGAAGGCCGTAGAAGGACTTACATCACTAGGTAATTTGCCTCTGGTCCAAGTGAGGTCTTTAAATCCACCTATGCCATATTATCTTAGTATTTACAGTGTCAAGTTCAACATTCCCACAACTAGTAAAAACGAGATATAATATAATTTTCAAACGCAACTTGATTTAATCATTAAATAAACACATGATCCATAAGGGTGTCACATCGAATTATAGAAATGTACATATTGTCTGCCATGATGTTGGCGTGATATTACTGGAGAGGATTGCGATGAGATGATACTGGAAGCTGGTTACTTTCTAGATCATATCTCCTTCCGCTAACATCGCATCGATGTCGCACTCCAAAGCCGGATCGAAAGGGGGTTGAGAGGTGGACACAGGCGCGACTCTGACAGGGTCGACGATTTTAGTCGATGGCGTTTCCTTCGCCTGAGTGACTGCGAATAATGTCGCCTCGAGGGCTGCCATCTCTTCTCGGCGTTTCTTTGTTTTCTCGGCCCGTGTTAGCCGTTTCTTACGCTTCTGTTTCCCCTGCACAATGACCGGTTGCGACGTTGATGGATTCGATGACGTGGTGGCTGGCGGTACAGTGGTTGACGTAGTAGCCGGAACGATGTCGGTGAGAGTTGGAGAGGCTGGAGTTGGGCCGTGAGCGCCGCAACATGGATGCTGATTAGGTTTGAGAATGGGTAGATCATGATGTATGGGGAAGAGGTTTCCTTTGTCTAAAATCGGATATTCGGCTACTCTCGCCTTTAGTTCGGCGTCTGAGTAGATACGATGGAGGGCAGCTGATTGTGCCTTAATGGTGAGTCTTTGACTCAGATTTTCTTGTAGCAAACTGTCGCGGCAATGTTCGAGGCGGAGAATTTTCATACGTGCCTCCTTCATACTGGCAGGGGTAAACCATGTTCCCTCCAGCGTATCGATCTTGCGTTTTAACGATCCAATGTAATCAGCTGATTTCTGAAGAAGGGCATTTTTGTCGGCACATGAGAAGCACGGTCTCAGGCCGGTTGGAGGAAGGCTTGGTTCAGTCATTTGTTACAATTAGTTTTACTGGAAAAGAAAATATCTATTTACTCCAATCAGAAAGTCTTATAATAAGAATCGAATATTTTTCTATTTCATTCCTCATACAACCGCTATTACACTCATTTTCCCCATTCATCATACTTCACACATTCAAACCTATGATCCCTACCCGCAAAATTATTAGCGTTTATTCGCTGCTATTTGAGCAAAAGAGGGTGGCGGGGATCCGATCGCGAAAACGCTGAAAAAATCAATTATTGGCCTCATAAAATCAAATTATTAAAATTTAAATAAGAAAAATGATAATGGATTTGTTTATGCATCGGTTCGCCTACAACTCGTCTGTTTCCTAGTATTTGTTAGAAATGTAACTAATCTCTTTTGCCTATTTATCCTACCCACAAGAGCTCACCCTAATTCAGTCTGAACCTTATGAATACAATTTATTTGTTCGTAATTGATTTTCAAAAATTTCAACCATCTTATTCAACTACAAACCCGTGAAGTTTAATTACTATGTTTACTGGAACGGTATACAGAGATCTGCTGTTAATTCGGAATAGGACAACTCTTGATAACACCGAAGCACAAAGTCCGATTAGTGTTCATACTACTGGATATCAATTACTGCCGAAAAATGCTCATGAAGCGAGCTTATCAGTCGTGAAGTACGAGAATTAGAGATAAAGACCTGCTGCTTATCTATTTATCTGTGTGAATCGTAACATTCAGAATGAGTATGACGGAAAATTCACAAATCGACAACAGTGAAAATATTGGTGGACTATCGCTTATTCAGATTATTTTAATGTATTCCAATAAGCCAGCTATCGTTTCTCATATAGTTTGCGCCTATCATTCTTGCAGTGATATCTCAGTTGGTTGACATCTATATCCATCGGGATAAATCTACTTCGAACGAATTTAACGCCTAAATCTCCTATTTCAGAGTAGGACCAGATCATAAAGTAAAAGAAGACTTTCTCTACTGACTGAGCGTATATACTTCAATATGCTACCATTAAGCTGGTTTTTCGTTCAGCCCAGAGAAATCATTCAACAGAGTTCCGTTACCGAGTTGGAGCATAAAATAGTGATTTAATAATAATACCCTACTTCCTTCTACTGGGATCAATCATCCAGCAAGACGCTCCGTACCTCGTCAATGCGAACATCGACAAATTCCGGACGTCCTCCCAGCTAATCAATCCCCGAAATCATATGCGTAAATTAACATAATAATGAGAATCTAAATATCTTCATGTCGAAAATCAAATAACCAACATTTCGTAGAATTTAAAAATAATTTATTTTCATATATCCACCTCTTTCTACATTGGATTCAATACTGATATAAATCTTTGCACATTCTTCAGGTTCAATGCTTCATACATAAACGAATTTCATAAACACATCATTCTACAACTACTCAATTTCCTGAAAAGCATTTTAATTATTGTCGAAAAAATAGGAACCTTCAGATTAAAGTTTAAGAGATATTACATTAATTATAGCATTCAAAAATCATTTAAATAATGGTCCTTAAAATCTAAAATAATCCCTTACATTTCCTTTAATCTGATACTGGATAATCGAATAATTGGTTCGGCTGATGATGCTATTGAATAAATTTTAAAACTAGATTTCAATGCTCGTGAATGGAAGAACTGGTCCGGCTATGGAATAAATTTTAAAACTATAAAATTGATTAATTAGCTTACCTATGGAATAAATTTTAAAACTAAACTAACTGTTCCGCTTTTCTTATATACTGAATTCTGACCAATTAGAATTCAGCGCGGTTGTAATATTTTAATTTTATTGGTTTTTCCCGTTTTTTACTCTTTTTTATTTTCTATTGTTTTTTGGTGGTTTTATTATTAGTTTATTTTTTATTTTTAATTTCCTTTCTTTCGTCGATTTTTAGGTAATTTTTCGTATGTTTTTCGATTTTCGTAATTCTTATAGGTATTTTTAGGTTTAGTGTTTTTATCCTGATTTTCTGTGCTAGCTTTTTTATTATTTATTTTTTCTATTTTGTTAGGTAATTTGTTTTTATTATTTTCTATTATTTTCCTAGTTTCTCTTTTTCTAAGGTAGTTCTCCCCCTCTATTTTTTGTTAATTATAAATTTAAGTATTATTATTTATTTTTGATCATCAGCCCAACACTTTAATCGTATATAACAAAACAATAAATTACCCAACGTATATTTGAATCGCAAAAATCTCTCAAAATCATCGACAGAGTTTTACAATTTTAATCGGTTCTCCGCTCGGCGCTGATACTTTGTCAAAAATCTTTATCAATATTCACCCTTTGTTCACTAACTTCCTTTTAATCGAAATTTTACTATTTGATCTGGTTCGCTTCCAATTCAATTTTCTCACGTCTCGAATTTTATGTGATATTTTATCTAAGATTTTTTTACAGATGTAAGTCGAAGCTGTTTGGTAACTTTAATAGCAGACATGCTAAAGGGCAAACAGAGGTTTCAATTTCTTGATAGATGATACATGAAAATGCTCAGATACAGTGTTTCTCATCAGCTAGTATCTGTACTGGAATTATCACTTTCGAATTATAATCAAACACAAAATTATTTAAGGATTTTATTTATTATTTTTTAATGTCAGTAATTCAGTAAATATGTATCAAATCGAAATTATTATTAATTTATAATTTATAATCAAATATAATTTAGATTCATTTATTTAAAACCCATAATGTGTAATGTGCATTAGAATCTCGAAAAATATCCGTACTTCAAAATATAACATTTTTGTAGTGTTCACATGATTTCGAGGAGGAAAATCCAAGGGTTTTTTTCATTTAAAATGTTCTTTATAAATTTAATTATGTAATTTTAGTCTAATCGGTTATATTATCTTCTTCAGTTAACGTTTCTTCATTCATCTGAATGCTCGTCACTGTCGGATCAGTTTCATAACGAAACAGAAGTATATCCATTCTGTTAAAACCATGACCTTTTATTCCAGTTCATTTTAATATATTTCCTGAATTAAAATAGTTAAACTTACATACACTTTTTATCGCAAAGCCCAAACCTCTCCCAGCAAAGCTTGATCAAACAAAATATCTATTTTACAAGTCTAAATATACAGAATCATGCAAGCAGTTATTTCGATCACATTGAAAGAATAACTACCGTTAGTTGTCTGCTTTGGCACAATACGATTGTCATTGTTATAAATGTTGGTGATATGATAGAAAGGACATTATAATATTCACAGATAATTAAAACTTTAACACCATATAATTTAGGCAACAGCTGATGATGAAATTGCTAATTGGTTCGTCAATTATTTTTTTAGAAAAATAAGTTATTTTTCAAATATTTATTAAAACTGCTACGAAACAAGAAAATTATCATACTATTCATTGACAAACAAAATAAAGTTGGAAGTCTACAAAAATTTACAACAAAGTGAATTTCAATAAATTATTAATGCTATTAATTTAAAATAATTCCATTCCAATAAATTAAGGTGAAATTAGAAGATGTCACGAGATTAAGATTATCAAATGCAAATGTTTTCTAATTGAGCTAGACATTTTAATATACTTTACGCAATACTCGTACAGATACTTAATGACGTATTTCTAAGGGATCATTCTAAAGTGATTGATGATGAAAAATTTTCAGCAATTAAAAAGTTAATTTATAAATTTTTCAATGACACCAAAATCAGTGCAGATTTTGGAAAAGAATTCTGCAAAAGTGATAAGCTTCTACATCTTTATTATAAAATGATTAATGAGTTCAAATAAAATTGTTTAAATAAATCACTATAAAAGGAAAAATAATAGATTTTAATTTTTATGTATTGATATATATATATTATTTGAAAATAATAATGGTAATGGTAATATACCAATTTTGATTAATGTATTCTAGAATTGACAAATGCATTTATTGACAATAAAAGGTACAAGCTAAATATTACGCAAGCAAAATTAAAAATTTGCTTACTGAGGGTCAATATACATTTTCATGCAAGATCGAATAAGAATAAAACAAGACAAATATCTATTATTATTATTATTATTATTATTATTATTATTATTATTATTATTATTATTATTATTATTATTATTATTATTATTATTATTATTATTATTATTATTATTATTATTATTATTATTATTATTATTATTATTATTATTATTAGTATTAGTATTAGTATTATTAGTATTATTAGTATTATCAATTAGAATTATTAGAGGCACGCAAATTTAAACGGTTTAACAAATTTTATTGTTCATTAAATTTTCATGTTGTCTAAAACTGCCATGTTGTTTATTCGTATCTTAAAAGATGAAGTAAATTAGCAATAACACCAAAAATTTGATTATAAAAAATAATAATTTCGTTATTCTTTATTTAAAAATATAAAAACCATATTACATTAAAATAAATATTTACATTTATATTATTTTAAATGTTGCAAATTGTCAGATCCTACATTGGATTCGTGAATTTATTTGGTATAATTTGTGTTTATAAAACATTACGCTTGACGTTATAGGGTCAATTAATATATAATGTATTACAATTAATATATTAATTTTCAATTTTTGAATTACAAATAATTTGAAAAAAAATTTGGAACGGAAAGCTTCTTGACGTGTCAGGAGAAAGTCAAGATAAAACCAACAAATCACATCATTAAATCAATGTCGCATAATGCATTAAATATTGTAGGAAAATTTGAAGTTAAACTAGTAATTGGAGATCAAGAAATAATTCATTGGGTATCAGTGATGAGAAAAAGTCCTGTAGAATGTCTTATTGGCATGGATGTCATGGAACAACTACAAGGAATCTCTCTTGATCTGAAAACTGGAAAATTAATAAAATGACAAATAGGTGAAATAGTGCCTGAAGTAGGAGAGGCATTTCTAAACCAAACATTGGAAGTACCACCAAAAGGTGAAGTAATATACTATGCAAATGTCATTAGTGTCTCAGGTGAGGAGTACATATTTGAGCCAAATCAACAGCTGATTGAAAAATAGCGAATTATAGCGCAAGATCTGTTGAAATAAAGCCCAAAACCAAATTGGGAAAATTAACAAAAATCAAATCAGAGGAAGCTCAGAAGCTACCGAGAAATATAAAAATTTATAAAAAAACCCCAGATTACAAGTAACGATTTAACGGATTCGCAAAAACAAGAATTTAGTACATTATTAAAGAAATATAGAAATGTATTTGCAAAACATGAGTACCATCTGGGACTCACGCAGGTGATTGAGCATGAAATACCATTACTTAACGAAACTCCAATAAAATTACGGCCGTATAGAATACCATACATACATCAGGAAGAAAGTGATCGTCAAATCAAAGCAATGAAAGAATTCAAAATAATAAGAGATAGTTGCTCGCCATTCTCATAATCAATAGTAGTAGTTAAAAAGGACGGTGATTTAAGATTTTGTCGACTATCTGAAATTAAACCAAGTTACGAGAAAAGATACATATCCTATTCCTGTTCCACAGGAAATGTTCGATCAGAGGAGGGAGGTGCAATATTTTACGGTAATAGATTTTAATAAAGGATACAACCAATTTAAAGTCAACGAGGAAGATAGAAGGAAAACTGCATTTTCAGATGGGAAGGGTCTATATGAGTTTAATGTGTTACCGTTTGGATTAACTGGAGCACCTGCTACATTTCAGAGAGGTATGAATTTTGTTTTGCGCGATATACCACATGCATTAGTGTATATTGACGATATCATAACATTTGCAGGAGGTTCACCGACAAAACCGCGCCGACAAAATCGCTAAGTATGTTTTCCGACAAAATCGCGTTGACAAAATGGCGCCGACAAAATCGCGATAAAAAATACAATATCAATTAATTAAAATCTTGTGTTGTGTTTTTTACATTTATATTTTAAACGTTTAAAATTTTAATAAATATAGATAACAAATTTAATTATAGGACTAACATTTATTTAGAGCTCAATATTATGTGAGATAGCACGCAGATACTCTTTAAGATCACGTTCTCCGTATGTAGGAAGGATAGCAGATAAACGTCTTGTTAATCTAACGTATTTAGATTTACTGGCCGCCTGACTACTAATAATTCCACTTCGTATACGACTTACAGTTTGTTCAGTAAAGTCTTGTTCACGACGGAAATGATCAATCAATGTGCAAATTGAAGGATGGTGACAAGCAATAGATGACTGAAATGCGTGATGCCACCCCTCGATTGAGTTATTTGTTCGTGGCAAGTTGTTAACAACACGATCCCGCATATTCCACATGGCTATGGAAAACAACGGGTTGGCTCTTCCATTGCGTCTCCAACGGCCAATATATGTATCCTCCCAATAATCATAAATACACTGAAGATCATTTGGTTTACTCTCACACAGTTCATCAAATGCAGACCCAACATCCTCTTGTGGAATAAAACTCAAAGCAATTAGCATCTTACAATACATCCTAATGTTTTCGTCGTCGCGATAAGAATTAGTTAGACCAGCGCCTTGTATTCGACGCCATAATGACTGACCAAGATGAAAAAGGCAACCAAGCACGCTAGCATTTGGAAACACGGTAGATAGCGCCCTCATAGTTGCTTGCTCAAAATCGATGAGAATACTTGTAGGCGCTAAAGTTGATCGAAGCTCAAGTATTTTCCTAAAAACTCGCTCATAGTCCGCCTGCGTTTTTGTTCCCATGAGGACATATATTAAGGGAATTGAGCGGTTGTCAATTAAGGCATGAATAGTAAAAACTTGTAGAAACATCTCAGGTGCTATTTTAAAAGTTCCGTCCATAAACCAATGCGAAAACTTCTCCAATAATTGCAAGTTGGCTGCAGTCCCAAAAATGAACATTCTGTTTGTATCCTGACTGCCTGAATCCCACAAAAGAAAATTTTCTGATCGAATTGTTTCTTTCATTGCTTCTGGAAGAATTATATCTGCAACGAGATGCGGCCTTGTATAGTTTACATCATGACGCTTTCTTCTCCGCTCAATAGTCCGCTGACATGCTGAATAAGACGGCAGAAGATGGGCTGCTTCCAATGAAACTCCTGCTGTACTGTTTAGTATTATTTGTCGAGGCCTTTCTACCCCGTTTTCTGCTCGCTCGCGGATAGTCGCTTTTACTTTTTCACTTAAGTTTCTTTCGATATCCGGAGCGTGCATGTGGTCAGTTATTATTTCCATACTGCCGTCCGTTTTTTTCTTCAGTCTACCAGCACATTCTCTTTTAACACACCTCCAAAATGACAGGTCGCCGTTAGTTATCTTGTCGACTCTATACCGATAACCTTCGTATAGCAGTTGTGGTTTTCCTTTTTGTGATTTAATAATCTCCATAGGGTAATTAAAAATTATAAATCTATATTACATTAATTAAAACTGACTTAATTAAAAACAGGCATATAATGCATAATTGATTAATTGATTAATTTCTAATTGTAAATGTAAATCGCAGCGCGATTTTGTCGGCGCCATTTTGTCAACGCGATTTTGTCGGAAAACATACTT
>CAUHTR010008233.1:51653-71674 GCA_959609185.1 Schmidtea polychroa | reverse complement strand
AAATCCAGAATTAGAACATGAAACTGTTTCTGTTGATAGGGTTGCCAGATTTTCACCAAGACAAACCGGGACAATCCCGGAAAACCGGGACGTCTGGCAACCCTAGTAACTATATAAAAAATTAAAATAATAAACCAAGTATAAATATAAAAATCAATAAACTCACATATTTTTAAATAATTAAATAGCTTTAAATATTGTAAATAAAAAAGTAACTTTTCCACGACGGCCACAGATTAAATTAAACAAAAACAAAACTTAACCATCTGTCATTCATAACAAAACAAACTACCCAGCAGGAAAAGTTTCATATTAAAACCCTTCGAACAAGAAAGCTAATTCGAAAAATAGAAAAGTGTGATAGATAAACGAAACTTTGTAGGCAGTAGACCTCCAAAATTTTTAATTTTGTTTCCAATATTGCAATGCAAAAAAACTGGGACAATCCCAGGAAAACCGGGACGTCTGGCAACCCTACCTGTTGATGAAAATGAAAAATTGTAAGATGACACTAATAAAAACATCGATGATGTTAAAAAATCTTTTACTTTGGTGAAAGAATGGGCAGAAGATAATGACTTACCCTGCAATGAGGTTCTTTTGTTACAAAGAATAAGAGAAAAAGCTATCATAAACAGATATATGTAATTCTTTTAGTTTGTTTGGGAAATTAGTGCCGCACAAAACCATCGATTTATTAAAATTTGATTAATTTTTTTAAAAAATAAAATTAATAACTACGCTCACATGATAATTATAATAAAATGTTTTCTTTTGCAAAAAAAATTGAATTTATTTATTCCACACAGCTGAGGTATTAAGAGATAAGTAAAATATTTTCTAGATGAAATGTATTTTTATACTCCTTTTTCCTTAAAAGCAACTTTTCCCAATAAGAAACTTTTATATTGAAATTGGTTCAAATGAGTTGCTTATATAGAGTGCTCACTGTATAACCAAATATCATTCAAAATTTTTTTTCTTATTAATTATTTATTATTCTTTTATTTTCTAGTTTGCAGATTTTTCGAATAAGTTATTTCTCTCTTAACTGTGTTGGTGATAGAAACTTCTTGCGTTCCTTTATTTTATTATACGTTTGTTATTTGTTCTCAGTGTTGAGTACTTTACTTTGTATTATTTGGTGTATAATCATAAATTTTAATTCAACTTGGTTCGGTTCATTTGGCACTTTAATAAATACATTTTAAAATTAAAGGTTTCTATGACATTTATGATTTCAGATTCCATAAAACTAAACAATCAATAAAATTTCATTAAATAAAACACAAATCAATAATTATTGGTAAATTATGAGCTCAATGCGCGTCTGTGTGCGCGTTGTATTGTGTGATGGGTTTGTGTGCGCACACAGACGCGAGCAATGTTATTTTTGTGTTGGGTTGTTAGTTTATCTCGCGTCTGTGTGCGCTTTTCTTTTCTTTGTTTTTGGCTTATGTGCGCACACAGACGCGAGCAAGAGGTATGGCAATTTTATTAAGTAGTTTTGTAATTTTTTTTGATTTAGAAGTTAATTAGATTTTTGAATGTGAATGGATTTAGAGAGTTGTTAATGGTATCGATTTCGGTTTTTTGGAGTTTAAGATTTTTAGGATAAAAGATGGCTGCTTTTAATGAAAAAATTTATGAATCTGATAACTCAATGGAAATTGGAAAATACTACCAACGAAATTGATGGTTCATTTTTTATGATCCCAAGAGATCCTGATAACTTTAATGGTGTTTTTGGCCAACTAATATTAAATTTATTTGGTGGATGGATTTCCGTTGGTATTCGATGCAATAATTGTGATGTAGTAGCTACGCAAAGAAAGGTTCCAGATAAAATGATTGAGAAGAGTACAGCTACAAGATTGTTTAATATTACTGAAAGTACTGGAGGTGTTATGACTGGTATGATCCCTGATTATCGATCTCAAGTATGTCGTGCACAAATGGAAGCAGCTCGATTTAGATATAAACATGGATATGAAATGCCTTGTGACATAATATGTCGTTCTATTGCGGATATTAAGCAGCTTTCTACCCAATCAACTGAGACGCGACCATTAGGTTGTTCAATGATGGCATTATCTTATGGTATTGAAATGGACAAATTGTTATTATTCAAAACCGGCTCTATGGATGAAAATAAAATTATTATTCGTTATCTTGAATTTAAACAATTATAGCAATCCAATAATTGTTTAAACAATTTAATGCTAAAATTCAATATCAACAAAAAATATCAAAAATTAATTTCCACAGATAAAATTTTCAGTTTTAATATTTTAACATTTCAAATTCTTGCTACAGTAGCATGGCCCAACATAACTGCTTGTTACACACTTGTATTCTAGTGATCATGGTTGTTATTCGGTGTTTTATTGATTGCAGCTTCCAAATCTCGGATCATCTTCGATTATTGTAGCAATAAGTGCGGAGGAAAGTAAAATCACTACGAAAGAGTGCTTCAACAGTCCTAATGTCAATTTCTGGATTTCATATCTCAAATCGAATACAGCAGAATATTGAAATAAATGAAAAGAAGTAAAAAATATTATTTGACGAAGACAGAGAAATGAATATAATTTACAAATATATTTTTACATTTATTACCAACGCTAAAATACATATAACGATAGAAACATGTACAAATACGATACATAAATAATTCTAAAACTAAAAGTCATTCAATCGTAATTTATTACGAAGCTTAATAATCCAAATAATCATTAAACAAATACACAACATAGTTGGGATTAGAATAAACAATATTTGATACAAACTTATTTGCGGTTTTCCCAAATCTAAAACAGATATAAGTAAACATGATGGTAAAAAACAAAGATAATGAAGAACTGGTTAGTATATCCAAATATAATACAAAATTTCGTTACTAATTATAAATTATTAAAAACTCTCAAAAAGAACTTTATCGAAATTTGTTTTTATCACAAGGGAAAATAATAGAAAAATATAATTAATTAATTTATTAAAAATCAACTATATATAAAATAATCAAAGGTCAAAAAAGGTAAATCCAAAGGGCTTTAACAAAGATGTTATTTTGAATATTTTTTAATTATTGGTATTGAAGTTCACCAATAATAAAATTCTATCAAGAAAAGAAAGACAAAGATAAAGCGTAAATAATTAATATTGCTAAAATATTTGTAGGATGCCTGTAAATAATACCTATTCGAAATTATATAATATTTATGCACGTTGAATTTGTATAATTGATTTTTTTAAGAGATAAGATTTTTAGGACATGTAATAAACGATGAAGGAATACACGCTAATGACAATGAAATTATCGTGATTGAAAATTTCGAAATCTCAAAATGTTTAAAAAAAAATTATTATAGTTGATTTATAAAGAAAATAATAATATGTATTCAAAACCACTCGTAAAATTGTGCGATATAAATCAGACAGAAAATATGTGGACCAATGAATGCGAAGAGTCCTTTCAAGAATTAAAGAAAGCATTAATAACAGCTGATAATAAATTCTATATCTGCTTTTAATTGTAATCAACAGTTTTAATTTAAATTGTATAAATAAATAAGAAATGCCAAAAATAGAATTCAATTTTATTTAAAATATGCATATAATCAATTATTGAAATAAGAATTGACTTAATTACAGATTTAATATTCGAAATCTAAATAAATCTGGATTCTCGCCAATACTGCTTGTTGAGAGAAAGGAAATATTTCTTTCAATTCGTTCATTGAATTTAATTGATCAATTCATAATTTAATTGTAAATATTTAAGAAAAAACGATATAGAATAATTCAACAAAAAACAATAATTCGAATAGACAAAAGCAAAAATTGGAAAATTAGTTTTATGATTACCAATTATGCCCACATTTCAGCATGATACAGAAAGAAACTGATATAGCGTTTTTATCTTTAGGCGAATGAGGTCATTTAATAGTTTGATGCATAAGTTCCGAAATCCTCATTTAAAATTCATATTTAATTAAAACTCCGTCAAAATTAATGAACTATCCATTAATAATGTAGGCCAATCATACACACATACAACAATGGATTAAATTTTTGTTCAGCATGGATCAGAAGTAAACTGCCAAATTTATCGTCAGCTTCACAATTAACACGGACTGCACTTCGAAGTTAAAGAGTGATTTTATTTTAAACAACAAAGCAAAATCAGGACACCCACAAGAAGCACTACTCCAGGCAGTACTGGATAAAGATGATATTTAATTAACATGTGACATTGCTAAGAAGCTTAATGTCAATCAATCTACAGTGCATATAAGACATGGGAATATGAAAAACGTTTCTAAGATATTTCTATTCCCAAAAAAAGAACGAAAAATTACCAATCCCATTGTCTCATTTGTGCAAAGAAAAAACGAAATCTTTTCCTATATATGATGTATTTACAATTTAATTATTAAATTAATATTTATTATTTGGAAAGTTAGGGACACTAAACAAATATCTCTCGCGCAGAATTTCTTTTAGTTGATTTCAATTAAAATTTTTCCAATAAAATAAAATAATCATTAAATAGAATTAATTTAAAAAATAAGGTTTTCCTGCAAAAACAAGAATAAAAGAATTAATATTTAATATAAGTGTCACAAAATTTATTATTATTGTTATTGATATAATTATTGTCAGAAATATTTTGGTTAATATTATTATTATTATTATTATTATTATTATTATTATTATTATTATTGATATTGTTATTGATATAATTATAGTGATGATTAAATTTAAACAATTAAATGATAATTTAAGCCTTTTGTTGCGATTAATATATTTAATATAAATGAATAAATTGTCGACTATTAGATAGGCTTTGACAATCGAAATTTTTTCATTTGTATTAAATATTGATATAATAATTGTCAGAAATATTTTGTTTAATATCAATATCAATATTATTATTATTATTATTATTATTGATAAAATTACTATTAATTTATTATTGAAAAATTGTTAAGTTAAACTCTGTTTATTAAGGATGATTAACTCAAACCCCCCTCATTTAGTAACCCATATTCACCATATCAAAATAGCTAAAATTCAGAATGGGAAATGTAATAAATGAGATAATCAGAAATATAATCACATACTTGTATAATTTGATAACAGTTTTGTGGAGTAATTCGCTGTGATCCATTTATATTCAGCACCATTATACAGCTTGTCAAGATCCTCCTTTACTCCATGACAGCTCACGGATTTGATGGAATCTTTTACGTATAATATTGTCAGGTATTTCTGATCTGTAGGAATGATGTACTGATTCGGATCGTTCTTCACGATCTCTAAAACATTATAAAATGAAGTTATCGGAACTGGAAAGAAAGAGATTGAAATGACCGAAAAGTCGGTGAAATTGGAAAACTTAAGAAAGAAAGTAAAATGGAGCATTAATTAAAATATTAGAAACACGAAATGGAGAACAATTGAGAAATGATAAAAGTAGTAGAATATGTCCCCTCCAGGACATCATCCTCCCTCCCGTGTGGAATAAATAATACAATATTAAACTAAAAAATATTTTGTTTGTTTAAAAAATTTTTGAAAAAATTTTAAGTTCCAAACACAGGAAATTTTTCGAAAAAAATGATGAATCATACTGTCGGACCAAGTCCTAAAAACAACTTAAAGAATCTTCTTCTTGTCTTCTTAATTTTTTGTTTTACCTAGCAGCAAGGTTAATAGTCAGCTGAGACGATCCTATAAAACAATCAAACCTTACTAAGAATTGCCATTCGTACATCTTTTTCACTATATACTTCGATAGCATCACTATCATCATCAGGTTACTTACATTCACGACGGATGAATAACTATACTATATTGATAATATATAAACAAATTATAAAATCTATAAATTTTAAATTATAAATAAAAATTTTAAACAATTATTTTTTTTAAAATTATTTTAAAATTATTTAAAAAATATTTTAATTATTTAACATAACTAATATTCAATATACATCAATATACAAAAACTTAATTAAAAACATTCAACACACACTGTATTCTGCACATAGATTTTAGGATTAAAAGTCCTTATCAATAATGCTTCATATATCACACACTTAAAACAATTATCAAAATTTTTTGATAAGATTTTAAAATCAGACATTCCTAATTCTCTCATACAGACTTTATTGTGATCCTTAATATTGGACATGATGATATTGATTCTATCGAAAATATATAGTGAAAAAGATGTACAAATGGTGATTTTTATTAATAAAATCTTTACCGTGTTTATTTAGGTATTTATTTAAAAATCTTAATAATTATATTAAACATTAAATAAAACAAAATTAAAAATTAATAAAACACGAATAATAAAATAAGAAAAACAAGCAGTTCCACATGAAAGTATAAAATAAATAGCTGAAAAAGACAATAGCAGAAATACCACCTTATCCATGGGATAATTCAATCAATGAGGAACAAAAAGAAAAGAAAGAATTTACTTCAAAACAAATAAATAAACTAACCAATCAAAATGATTGTAATTTGAAAGTTAAAAATGATCAGAAAAATCGATCAAAAACACAACAGATCAATCCTGATTGTCGAATACATTCACAAAAAACTATATAAGGGATAGTCTTAGCAGACACTACCGCTTTTTATACATCAAACGTTTGCGCCTTCAAATTTTAGGCGAATACTTTTTGTGATCTAAAAAAACCAATTTTCTGACGATTAGCTAAACCGTAATTTCAAATTCATCAAAACTCATATAACCCGATTTTTGGATTTTATTTTTTTCAATCACTTATACCAGGGGTGGGGAACCTGCGGCCTCCGGAGCCTTATCGAAATCAATCTTAATTTATATAAAAAACCATGAATTTTGAGGATTTACAAATAAAAATACTCGTAACTACTGAACTGTATATATACCGAACTGTACAAAGAAGAAAATATAAAAGTCAATCATTCACATCCATAAATACAAAATGTATGTAGACGAATAAAAAAGATTATTGAGCACTTATTTGTGAAATGATGACTTATTTGCATCAATTTTTCCATTCAGAAATAATAAACATTTTTAAGAATATTTCGTACAGCCGCATTTTTCAAATCTGGAGACTGATTATAAATATTGTTTTAATTAATAACTGTATATAAACAAAAGATTTAAAATGAAATTAATTAATGTTAAAATACTTTTTGACTGCGGCCCCATTTGGAGGCGACAAATTTCAATGTGGCCTTAGAAATATAAGAAATATAAAAGTTCCCCAACTTCGGACTGTATTCACAGCACAATCGGTAATAATTTTATTGCTATTTCTATTTTTATAGGTAATATTTATGCATGTGTAATCCAATTTAATTTTCATTAAAATTATTTACTAGATTCGTTCTTCCTCATATTTATTAACTTAACTTTTAGTATTTTATAATTATTATTTTATCTAATGTAGGTCCTAAACTTCATAGGTTTACTTAGTTTGTATTTTTAAATATATAGCGGTGGGACTATCGTGAATTGACTTATTTTCCTGCAGGCTACTTTGCGATGTTTTCTCGCTATCGGTAGGATGGTTGCAGCTAGATCTCCATACTGGGATCGCGTCGTAGATACTGCTGTTCCTTTTTATTAAAATCTTGCATCGAAAATAGTTTTAGTGAGCTAAAAATCTTAAAAATTCGCGTATCCAATATCATTTCCAATAATATAACCAATATTTCTCTCACAGACGGTTCCAAATATATTTAGAGAACACCAGAATTCATTTTTAACCAAAATTATGAAGAATAAAATAATGATAAATAAAATTACTCTCATTTATTCGCCATTGGATTTCCCCCCGCCAATATTCCGAATTCTTACAATAAAGGCTAAACGGGACTTTATCATCATTGGTTCTCATATCTACATTTTGATTGAATGGTTTAATAAATGTTGCGCATTTGAAACCGCGATCCAGCACATCTTGCACAATTGATTCCGCCCTGATAAACAATCAATTGCTCATAAATGTGCAAATAATTACTGAGATTGAGCCGCATTATATTCGATGCATCCTTTCGTACCATTGTCCCACATACATTCAGGATCACTTGCGCAATTAATACATGTTGTGTAATTCATTGAACAATTGATCTTCATATTGACCGGGTGGATGTTATTTGTTGTCAACACATGCAAATAATTCCCCTGCAATAATTTCATTTTTCATTTCTCATTGCCATTTATCATCGAGTTACTTTTCTCAAAACATCTTTCACAATATGGAATTGTGGATCTCGATTTATTGGAAAGCTCGACTCGTCTTCACTAGTGACAATTTTCTTGTCCATTAATAAAGAACTGGCTCGGAATTGAACGGATTGACCTCTTTTCCGAGATTCCATCGGTGTGTATTGCCGATATAGATACGGTTGATTAGTATGCCGGAATATGCACCAATTGTACCATTCTCCTGAGGATTTATCCTCTCCATGATTCAGCATCCCATTGTCGAAATCACAGAGAACAACTCGATATAAATGGCCATGAGCTGGAACGTTATATTCGTAATAATATATATAGCAGATGAAAGAACTCATAATCTCACCAGAATTATTGTTATTATAATTTAATAATTTGCAATTTATTATTATCCGATTTTATTATTAAAATTATCATACTTGATATAATATTAACAATCATGAGAGGAGAAAATAATTTCCTGTAACCAAGACTCATCACGTTTTCCTTCTTTATTTCATGCCTGGAAATAATGAAGATCAAAAAAATTTCAAATGAAAACTTTTATGTTTGGAATGTCTATAGATTTCAAAAAACCTTTTTAAAGGTGATTTATGTCACTTGTTGTTCTTTTAATGGCGCGATTCTAAACTACGAGGAGTCACTTTTTTGATGCCGGCGTCACCTCAGGATCCATCATCATATATTATTCATTGATACATGGCCAGAATTTTATCTCTCAATTTACAGAAACATTTATGTCGCCTTTCTTCTGTGATAGGTCGCACAACTCCGAAAACCTGTCAAACCCTTTCGAGGAACACAGTACCGGTTTGCTAAACCTATTTAAAGTCCTAAGACAGGAGATTTTCTCCAAATATTTTAAAGTCCAATCTTTAGGGACATGCAAACCATCAGAGTTTTTGCAGAAAGCCATCCCATACCTTGAACAAATGCAAAGCGGCACTACACCTGACCAAAACATTTTGCGTCAGTTTTCCCTCAGTGTTTTTCCAACACAAACACAGTAAATTCAGACCCTGTCCTTTCCGGAAGACATTATCGAGCTCGCCAAAATTGCCTACAAAATTCACGAAATTGTCCCATTATGTGGCACTTCAGGCCAATTTGTTAATAGCCTTCCTATAGCTAGCCCACTGTAGTTAGACCGTCTCATCGTAATCTATATAAATCTTATATGCAAAAAATGGAACGCCATTCACCGAAATCGGAAACTATTCAGAATTATATGTTCGAAAACAACCAGATTACTATGAACCAGTGATATTTTCCAATACCCTACTGCGGGTAATCTTTGCTATGCATATTCGCCGCTGTATTTCGATCATCATCAATGACTTTGAAAATATGTCCAACAAATCAGTAAATAAGCATCCGTCAATTCTTCCCTCGATTGTCACTTACTGGACCTCATTGGATCAAATGAACCTTAATAAAAAATTTTCCCCTTTTTCATATCGCCGCCTGTCTCAAAGAGATAACTTGTCAAACGATAAGCTGACATCGAACCCCTCTCAAATTGACATCGATATGCAGGGCCGTGCCTGACCGGCGTTCATTACGTGCGCCGCACGCAGGCGGCCAAATTAAAAGGCGGCCTGACGACCAGAAAAACAAAAAAAATTAAAAAGCAAAATAACAATGTTAATAGTCATAGTCATATATAATCGAAGTAAATTGTCAAATAGTTGAGTGTTGTTGTCAATTCGTCAATTGTAATCATTATCATTGCGCTCTATGGCGTACTAAATTTTTTTTAGCTGCGTCTATCACAGAATATTATTCTGTGCGCTTATTGGCAAGCGTATGCTGGCGCAGTGGCCGCATAGAACTCCGTGATGTAAGAATAAAGAGAGATGAACACTCTTTTTAACCCACGTGAACAGAGTACATCTCTCTTTATTCTAACTGATTTTAACCTTACTGAGTTCTACGGGTTCTACGCGCTAGCGTGCACTCACATGCGCTCGGCATTGGCCATATCAGAATCAAGTGCAAAGTGCAAATTCATCTTTCACGTGTGTTCAGTTGCTCTACCTGGCTGTAGGTAAGTTTGGAGCGCGCGCGTGTGTGTATGTGTGTTATAATATGTGATTTACCTGTCTGTCTATAGCATGGCAAGCGTCTCAGCTGCGTGGCAATAAAACCCTATTCAAACTCGGAAAGCGCTTGGGCAGATTCCCTCACCGCCTCACCCAACGCTTTGTTACAAAAGGTTGAAAAAGGTAATGAATTCTATAATAAATTAATTTCAATAAAAATCCTTATTGATATTTTTAAACATTTTAGTAAAAGGCCTAATAATGACTGGAAGAAAAACGAAAAGATTGTCTGGAGCACAGTATAAAAGAAAGCAAGAAGAAAAACAACATGTTGCTAAAAAAATCTTTGGTTCACTAACCAAATATTTGGAAAAACCTCCAGAAATGCAAAATGCTTGCAGTAGACAAGCAAATCCAAGCAGTGAATTTTTTTCCAATGAAAATGAATTATCTGCCGAAAATACAAATGATAATGACAATATTAGTAGTAATGATGAAATAGGAGATATTGCAGTTACAAATATCGACGATATCACTGAAATTGATGAAGAATATTTTGCTATGTGTATAGAACTAAATGATCCAGCTTGCTGGCCTTTAACACTTACCAATAAAATGCTGGATATTTTAATTGAAAAAAGCCCTATTCAGAATATACAATCTACATATCCCCTAAATGAATTTGGAAGATCATTTTCAAAGGTTTATTTCTATAGAAAACTGCCAAATGGTGAAAAATTTAATCGTGAGTGGTTAATCTATTCTCCAAAAAATGATGCCACATTTTGCTTCTGTTGTAAATTATTTGGCAAACAAGAAATAAAATTAGTTAATGAAGGCTTCAACGATTGGCAACACATATCTGACAACTTATCTCGTCACGAAAAAACATCGCTGCACATCGAAAATTACACCTGTTGGAAAAAATTGGAATTAAATTTAAAAAGAAAAACTACAATTGATAAGAATATGCAACGGTATTATGACGCCGAGAAAAAACGATGGTGTCAAATTGTCAGGCGCATGATATCTGTGGTACAATTTCTAGCAGGACAGTGTTTAGCTTTTAGAGGTTCTTCGAGCAAATTGTACGAAAAACTAATGGAAATTTTCTGAAAGCAATTGAAATGATAGGAAAATTTGATGATATAATGGCAGACCACATAAAACGCGTACAAGAACCAATCGCTTTAAAGAACCACATGCCACATTACCTGGGAAATCGCTTTCAAAATGAAATAATCACTATCCTTGCAACCCAAATTCAAAAATATATATTAACATCAATAAAAGAGGCAAAATATTTTTCAGTCATTTTGGACTGTACGCCGGACACTGGACATGTCGAGCAAATTACAATGATTATTAGGTATGTACATATTAAAAATTATGAAGTTGAAGTAAGAGAAAATTTCATTGGCTTTTATCAAGCTGAAAAATGTACTGGAGAATCTTTTTACGACTTCTTAATTCAAAAGTTAAACTATCTTGAATTAAATATTAACGATATGAGGGGCCAAGGATACGATAATGGGTCTAATATGTCCGGAAAACATAAAGGATTGCAGCTAAAGTTTCGTTTTCAACGGTGTATTTTTTCAGTAATGTATCTGCAATATACAACTTTTTCAGTGGATCACCATTTAGATGGCAAGTTTTAAAGAAAAATGTAAAATCTTTAACAATGAAACAAGTTAGTGAAACTCGATGGGAAGCAAGAATTAAAGCGATTAGACCACTGCAAAATGAATTAGGTGAAATTTATGACAGCCTTATAGAAATAGCTGAGGAATCTTAAATGCCAACAGTTCGACATGAAGCTGAATCTTATAAATTTAAAAACTTAAATCTTATAAATTTATAAACTTAAATCTTATAAATTTATTTCTTCAATAATAATATGGTACGAAATCTTGGAAAAGGTAGATTTTATTAGCAAAATGATGCAGAAAGTTTCTTGGAAGTTTTGAAATTTTTCAAAAGCATTAGAAATGACGAAAGTTTCGAAAATTATTTGCAGATTTCTAATGAACTTTGTAAAGCACTTGAAACAGAACCGGATTTTCCTGCTGAAATTAGTGTACGTCGCCGACATCACCGAAAACAATTTAGCTATGAAGGAGATGAAGATATTCAATTTACTCCAAAAGAACATTTTCAAATTAATTTTTTCTATGTAATACTAGATACAGCTATTTCATCTCTTACCACCCGTTTTGAAACTTTGTCAAATTTCGAACAATGTTTTTGATTTCTATACAAATTTATTGATATGGAACATGAGGAAATAAAAAAAAGTTGTTTCGATCTCCATAATAAATTTAAAGATGGTGAATCTTGTGATATCAGTGGCGTAGAATTATATCAAGAGTTAATTTCTCTAAAAATTATCATAAAAGACAGAAAGCAGCCCGAAGAACTCATAAAGTTTTTATACAAATACAACTTGGAGACTTCTTTTCCAAAAGTCGCCACAAGTTTAAAACTTTTACTGACAGTCCCAGTATCTGTTGCATCTGGAGAGCGAAGTTTTTCAAAATTAAAAATAATCAATAACCACCTGAGAACTTCAATGACTCAAGAACGTCTCAGTAATATATCAATTATTGCAATTGAAAGTGAAATTGCTGATTCCTTAAATATTGAAAGGGCGATTGAAGAATTTGCCTCTAAAAAATCGCGTAGACTAAATTTTTGATTGTAATATCATAGATTTATAGATGTGCCAAAACATATTAATGTTTTATATTCAATGGTAATATGTACATGTACATTAGATGTATAAGTATAATAATAAACATTAAAAATGAAAATTTGATTTTTTTCTTTGATTTTGATGTTATCTCAAAGGGCGGTCATGCATACTAGCACGCAGGCGGCCATATACCCAGGCACGGCCCTGTCGATATTGTCAAAGATTTAATCAATGCAGAATTAAATAATTATAGTTTTATCTCAATGAATTTCAAAGCTACAACAAAATATAATAAATGTCGAAATAACTTTCAAGATTTCAAAAATAAAGGTGTTTTTGAAAAGAATTTGAATTAAAATTTTGTTGTTCAAAATTTGTTAATTTATTAAATTTGATATTTTATAACTTAAAGTTTGGAAATAAGTTTCCATTTTCAGAGTCATATAATATTTATTCATGACTGAAAAATATACTTATTTGAACACCATCACCACACTCACCAATGCCTTCAGGTACAGAAAACGCCCTTGATTGCGCTATCCGTGAACCGACTGACCGTATTTCTCATCTTGAACGTCACAGGTACCTTCTCTTATTACAAAACCAAGAGATTCAATAAAAAAATGCAATGTTAATGCAATCAGAATACAACCTTGTCGCAGTGGGGAGCTGTCATGGATCAGAAGATCATTATCAGTGCAATCGAAAGTGAAGTCATATGCGAAAAAATTGTCAGATATTACTTGGGAAGAATATAGCATTTCAGAACTTACATATAATAATTGGTGATGTTATCCGCAACCAGAAATACATTTTTAAACTCGACTCCTGGAATCAGAACGGTGGCATTGAAACTGTAGAGCTAAATTAAATAAAACTTAGAGAAAATTAATAGAAAGTCTTGAATTAACTTCAGCTGCTGAAAACTGACAAATGGCCGAGGGTATCGAGGACAACCGATTTGGTAACTCATTTGGCCAACCTGTGTTGCTAAAGTTCATAATTTTCAGAAATTTATCCTTTGTCAGAGTTTCAAAGAAAGAAGGATCATGACATTTACCGATATTATCAAAAACATTTTTGTAATATTCTCGGTCTTTGTTATCGCCGATTAGGACACCTTGATTCCAATATGGATAAACTGTCAGTCCACTGGTCCTATGAAGAGTTCTGCTGTAAAAATTCGAAACACTTGCGGAATTCAATAGCATAAGCTCTTCATATGCGTTTTTCGCGTTCAACATATTAGTAAGATGATAAGGCTTTTTCTTTGATCCAATTTCATTAAATATATTTCCATTGATTCTTTTATAATAAAAACGGTCAAAAGAATAGACATGGTTATAAGATTTCTTACTGTAATTGACAAAGAGCACCTGTTGATGACATTGCGGTACCCCTTATTCCAGGGCTATTGAATAAACCTATCAGAGGAATTTGTTCATGTGATTGCTTGGAACAACCGAAATATTTGTTGTTATTTTTGGTTTTGAATTTGATCGTTTTACTTGGATCAAATATAACGTCGGCTAAAAATATATTTATATTGAAAGTTGTTAATATGTTGACAAGATATATTTTATCATTTTGCTCCAAAGAAATTATTTTGAATGTATAAGAAATGCAAAGGGACATATGCAGTGGCGTAGTGAGGCAAAGTGCCGCCCTTGTCCATTTTTATTTGGTTACTTGAGTTTTTATTTTGAATTTTTGGCTGACTAATTTTGGGTTATTATTATTACAGGTTATTATATGCACTGTACAAACTGTACCAATAAATGCAATTTTATTGAAATCTGGATTTAATAAAAAAACATATAAAAAGGTGAATGTTATCCTTTAGACTACTTTAACTTAGCTTTTAACTTAGTCTTAAACTAGTACTAGGGACTAATAGGGGACCAGACTAGTAACAAATTAAAAAGTCTTAAACAATATTATTTCACTGACTCTTACTAGAGTTCTCAGACTAGAATAAAAAGGCTAGTCGGTATCATAAATTTTTGTATGCATAATGCAGGATATTATGTATTGATACTTATTAGCCCAGCATTTTTTGAAAGCAAAAGTTAAAACTAATAGTATAATCTTCATTAATGTAATTTAATTTAACATCATATCAACAGTCAAGTTATCGACTTAGGAACATCAAAATTTAAAATTGCACTTTTCTTGCTACCAATGCTTGGAAATCTGTAATAACTGTGTCGAAGTTAATCTTTTTGGACAACTACCGTTCAATTGAAAGAATTGCTAAATTGGAAAATCGTGATTCATTCATTGTAGATCTTAGATAGGTCTTGATCAATTTTAGTTTAGAAAAACATCTTTCACACCTAGCAACACTTATGCGCATTGCTAAAAAAATTCGGAGTGCAATGACTAAGTTGGACAAAGATTAAGTGTATCCCCATTTGACAATCCACTAATGTAGTTCGATAACTCCTCAGTTGTTCACTTCCGTTGATATTATTTCTTCATAACTGCTCAGACGTCTACGAAGAGATTGAACCTCATTTTTAAGATCTTGTGAAATAATTTCGTCATATACCATACACAGTGTATCAATTGCTTCATCAATACCCGTGTCATTTGCTGTATTTCTAAGAAATTCCACTTGTGGTAGAAATCCAAATTTAGTATTCATTCCCTTAATTTGTCAAAATCTCTGTTCAATTTCGGCAAACAATCGGTCAAGGATTTTTTTTGTTCTCGGTTTATTTCATGTGCTTCCTCTCCCGGCATTCTTTTCTTTCTACACACAAGTCTTTCAATTGTAATTTCGAAGAAAGCGTATTTATCTGTAGCATAAGCATTTTCAACTAAATTTTCTCTTTCTTTAACAACAAATTTAAGAAGGGATGCTATGTCAGTTGCACATTTATCTAAACCAAGACCCTTTCCTTTGTTTGAAATTTTTTTGAGTTTCAATTATTTCTTTTAGCAAGTGGCTCCAGAAATTCTAGTATGAAAAGAACGAATAAGACATCATATTAACAAGAAGATTTCCAGCATCACCTTTAGTTTCTGCAGTTTCAGAATCGCCGTCATGCGGCTCTTCCAGAGATTCAACAAATCCTTTTGTATTTGAAGCTACTGCTTCATCTAAATCATGTTTGAAACTGCAACAAGTTTCATAAACTCGTGTGACAGTTTTCCTGACATGTGAAATAACAATGGACCAGCGATGTGTTTACGCAGAAAAAAAGACATACAATTTTTCAATTGTTCCAAAAAATGTTACTGCATTAACAACTTTCTCAGCACAATACACTCCTGCTAAATTTAAACTATGATTTGTACAAGGGTGGATATTTGAGATACGCTCTCCAACCCCAGTATGAATTCCAGCCATCGTCGCAGCATTGTCGTATCCTTAACTTCTAATTAAGTCGATCATTTTTGAGTTTTTCGATTATCTGCTCTGTTAGCACTGATGCAGTTTTACCATCAAGAGGGTAGAAATTTACAAACGATTCTTTGACAACTACAGTTCCTTCACAAATATCGACATAACGAAGAACCTGAGACATCTGTTCAATATTGGATAGATCCGGCGTGCTATCGAAAATAATTGTAAAATACTTTGATAGGTATNCTTGGAAATCTGTAATAACTGTGTCGAAGTTAATCTTTTTGGACAACTACCGTTCAATTGAAAGAATTGCTAAATTGGAAAATCGTGATTCATTCATTGTAGATCTTAGATAGGTCTTGATCAATTTTAGTTTAGAAAAACATCTTTCACACCTAGCAACACTTATGCGCATTGCTAAAAAAATTCGGAGTGCAATGACTAAGTTGGACAAAGATTAAGTGTATCCCCATTTGACAATCCACTAATGTAGTTCGATAACTCCTCAGTTGTTCACTTCCGTTGATATTATTTCTTCATAACTGCTCAGACGTCTACGAAGAGATTGAACCTCATTTTTAAGATCTTGTGAAATAATTTCGTCATATACCATACACAGTGTATCAATTGCTTCATCAATACCCGTGTCATTTGCTGTATTTCTAAGAAATTCCACTTGTGGTAGAAATCCAAATTTAGTATTCATTCCCTTAATTTGTCAAAATCTCTGTTCAATTTCGGCAAACAATCGGTCAAGGATTTTTTTTGTTCTCGGTTTATTTCATGTGCTTCCTCTCCCGGCATTCTTTTCTTTCTACACACAAGTCTTTCAATTGTAATTTCGAAGAAAGCGTATTTATCTGTAGCATAAGCATTTTCAACTAAATTTTCTCTTTCTTTAACAACAAATTTAAGAAGGGATGCTATGTCAGTTGCACATTTATCTAAACCAAGACCCTTTCCTTTGTTTGAAATTTTTTTGAGTTTCAATTATTTCTTTTAGCAAGTGGCTCCAGAAATTCTAGTATGAAAAGAACGAATAAGACATCATATTAACAAGAAGATTTCCAGCATCACCTTTAGTTTCTGCAGTTTCAGAATCGCCGTCATGCGGCTCTTCCAGAGATTCAACAAATCCTTTTGTATTTGAAGCTACTGCTTCATCTAAATCATGTTTGAAACTGCAACAAGTTTCATAAACTCGTGTGACAGTTTTCCTGACATGTGAAATAACAATGGACCAGCGATGTGTTTACGCAGAAAAAAAGACATACAATTTTTCAATTGTTCCAAAAAATGTTACTGCATTAACAACTTTCTCAGCACAATACACTCCTGCTAAATTTAAACTATGATTTGTACAAGGGTGGATATTTGAGATACGCTCTCCAACCCCAGTATGAATTCCAGCCATCGTCGCAGCATTGTCGTATCCTTAACTTCTAATTAAGTCGATCATTTTTGAGTTTTTCGATTATCTGCTCTGTTAGCACTGATGCAGTTTTACCATCAAGAGGGTAGAAATTTACAAACGATTCTTTGACAACTACAGTTCCTTCACAAATATCGACATAACGAAGAACCTGAGACATCTGTTCAATATTGGATAGATCCGGCGTGCTATCGAAAATAATTGTAAAATACTTTGATAGGTATGACACAGTTTTGTCCCACTCGCAACTTTTGTGATGTGTTCTCTTAAAACTGCATCATATTTCCCCGCGAGTTTCATTAATTCAATAAAATTTCCAGAATTAATATCAGATTCTTCTAATAATTTCTCGCGATGTCCTCTAAGTGGGAGGTTTTGTATGGATAAAAAGAAAATCCTATCCAAAGTTCGTTTTAAAATATCCCTCCATTAGGCGGCATTCTTAGCAATTTTCAGTTGAAGTCCACAATCAATCGTTAAGCTTGCTTCAAGGCGTATCTTTCCAATTGTCAAAATCCACCAGGTGAGCTGGGCTAGTTTACAGTCTGCATAGCTGAAGGACCACATCTAACAAGTTCTGTCATTAAATCATTTGTCATGGGATATGGTCAACGCCCTGCACCACTTAAAACAGCTAAATCTGGACCATTTGATTCAAGTTGTCTAGGCCCCTATGTTGTTGTTCCCAATGTTCAAGTTCAATTGGTTCATCTGACTGATTATCGGGAACATTTATATCCTGGATATCAACATTTTCAATCATATCATTCGACTGATCTTGATTACTTAGCTCAGCGGCCTAAACCCCAGTTGGCAGATCACCTGGCAGAAAGTCATCATTATGGACATAAGGAGATAAATAAACTGCATCGCCACGATCATCTAAATCAGATAGGCCAACAACTGTTTTGGTGCTATGAAATGAAATTAAAAAAAGACTGATAGTAGCAGAACTATCGGCATCTTGTGTTCGAGCTTCTATGCGTTTCATGTATTCCTATCTACTTAGCTTTTTTATTTTTTTGTTAAAAATCACAATAGTCTGTTTCAAATAAATGGAAATATAAAATATTGTTACAAATCAAATTTATTTTACTGTCACTTTTAATCTTAGTTTAACCACTTGCCGGGCGATTTTTTTTTCATGTTTTCGGTCAAAAAACCTTTTTTTAAAATCATTAAATAATCATTATATAATCAAAATATAACGCAAATATATTTTTTTTAATTTTCCGAGTTTGTATTCACTAATTATTAATTATTGTTATTATATATCAAAGTGCACACACACATACACAACCAAAAAACAGTTTGAAAAACACGAAATGTCCGAAGAACGAAGTGAAACAATTCAAAAACGATGCAGTCGCGCGCGTGGTTATTGGACAACTGATATTTTAGAAAATATGAAAAAAATACGAACCTGGAATTCATGTGTGTATAGCCGAAAATTCACATGTGTTTATAAAAAAAAATGACCTAAGAAATGGCAGTTTAGAACATAAATATCGTAAAATAATGTTGTTCGAAATATCGCTCATATGTAAGTCCACGCCCGGGATCAGATTTCTTATTCAAAGGACAATATTTTTTCTATATGAGTTTGCGCTCACATGTGAGCGCTCGCCCGAAATGGTACACATTTTTTGCACTCATATTTGAGCGCGCGCCCGGCAAGTGGTTAATATAAATATGCACTTTATATTTGCGTTAAAAATGGAAAGATTAACGAATGTCGAATGTTGATTAAAAAGATTAATCAACATTTGTTCAATGATTACAACAGAATGGTGTCTCCATTATGTTAATTCTTTTTTGAATTTTCTAATCACTACTTTGCTTAACTGTTTGTTGCAAAGCTTGTGACTTCCCATGTGGACTTTCAAACTACTTATCCATGTAAAATATTTTGTTGCCCCGATTACAACAGAATGGTATCTCTCCTGTGAGAATTCTCATATGGTGCTTCACAGTACTAGATTGTTTAAAATGCTTGCGCCTTGCTGCACTGATTCTCAATATAAATTTGTGTCATTCAAGTGAATTTCTATTTTTTTATTTGTTAAATTATAACTTTAAATTACAGTTACAATTTAACAAATCAAAAATAGAAAATCACATAACTGACAGAAAATTATAATATCAACTAATTAACAACATTATGTAACATGATTGTTATATGCAAATCTTAAAACACTAGTACACTACTTACATATTCACCTAACAGAAATAATGAAATATAACTT